>LOJH01063385.1:0-10391 GCA_001685095.1 Ellobius talpinus
AGTGTTTAAATGAATATAATTTGTGTGTTGTTATTTTGGGTGTAAAGCTAGCTGTGTGGGAGCCAGGCGGGACAAAAAGCAGGCCTGCTCTCCCCTATCACTACACCTGATAATCAGGAGATGCCCAAATTTTCATGCTTTTAGAGTAATTTTGTAGACTAGAAGTTGATAGTTCCCCCCCACACCTAAACAGGATTTCTCTATGTAGCCCTGGCTGTCTTGGAACTCACTCTGTGGACCGGGCTGACCTGAAAATGAGAGATCCGCCTACCTCTGCCTCTGCTGGGATTGAAGGCAGGTGCCACCACTGCCAGGCTAGAAGCTGATACTATTCTACATATCAAATGTGTTCCTTCAGTTTTAAAAATCAACTAAGAAAGGAAAGGAAAGTACTATTCAGTACTTTTCTGTCATTCAACCAATATGATTTATTCTTGGTTCTCATAAAAAGTTACAACTCTTGTATGAATGACAGTGTTTAAGACATGTATGTTACACAAAGTACCTATCAAGGCCTTTAAAATAAATATGTATGTAACTAATTTGTCATTTATACCATCATAGCTGCATATTGATATGGAGGCTCAAAGCATCATTGAAAATCTTCCAAGGTTAAGTCTTATCCTGTTAGCAGTGCTGATTACGGTAGCAAGTGTTCCTGTCCAAATTAATGCAAGCTTGTATAACATTGAGGTAATATAAAATGTGATATTGTTCATTTTTTCTCTTCATTGGTATGTGTTCCATTCAAGGGACAACATTTGATGGGTTTAACAGGATGATTTCCTTAACCCCTAAATTTCTTGGGATTATTAGGGAAAATACACTTGGCTAGCTGTTGAGAATGCTGCATTTGTGTTGCAAAAGGGGTTTTCTTTATTTTCATAGTAAATAAATATGGTTACTTTTGGTCTGAAACACTGTGTAGCTGGGAACATTAAAATTTGTGATGATCCATCTTCCTTCTGATAATTCATCATGTGACCTCTAAATACTTGATTCCTATACATCAGTAGGTTCCCGTCTCACTCAGGGATGAAGAACCTCTTCTCACAGCGGTCATCAGGCCTTGCCTGCCCAACGTCCATTCCAGTGCCTCTGATTCCTGCCACCTTCACAGTCTCCTCTTTACCCCATCACCCTGCTCATCCTCTCAGGAGGTGCTGACTGCCTGGCTTTCCTCAGACAGGCAGAACAGCCAAGACCTTTGCTCACCTTGTGATTGGAAATGTTTTTCCTTCATCTAGCCATGGCTGGCTCTTTCACTTTCTTCAAGCCTTTGTTTCAGAGAAGCCCCAAAACCACTCTTGCTGTCTCAAAACCCCTTTTCCCTCTCATTTTTTATTTCACCCATTTACCACCAGACACACTGCGTGTGAATCTGTACATTTTTTTCTCTCACGGTACTAACATGCAATTCTCATTAAGTCAATACCTACAACTTTCTGTTTGTTGATAATGGATGGAATAGAAACTTCTATTAAAATGAATAGGAGGAAACCTCTTTTTGTCTAAATCCACTTCTGCCCCCCAAACTGCTCAGAGTACTTGAATATTCTTTTTCAGTTACTGTGCCCCGGACACACGAAAGGAATATTTGGAGTTATGAATAATCTATGAAGGTATAATTACAAATACCCAAGGTTAAGTCAGTAAGGCATAGGTTTGCCTTTGCTTAGTCTTTAATATGCTGTTTGCCTTTTTGAAAGGAATATGATGAATTTTTGAAAAATAAAAATCAGAATAAGCACTAAATGAAACATGAAGATATTTATGCCATCATTAAGAAACTTCTCTTCATGAGTAACCCAGACTCAGTAGACAAATATATCATGTTCTTTCTCATGTACAGGTGCTAGCTTTGAGTCTTTAGATGATTGTTTTTAAATTGAAATGCCCATAGAAGTCAGGAACTAGTAAGGGACCATGGGTTATGGGGAACTTAAGAAAAAAAGAATGGGGTTAATGGAGCAAGAAGGGTTGAGAATTGGGAGGGAAGAGTATGGGGGCAGGTGTATAAGGAGATATAACTAATACCAAAGACCTCAGAAAAAGCCTTATGCTGGTGAGGGAGGGGGTCCCTGCAGGAATCACAGCTGGCAGGGAAACAAACCTTGAAGAGGTAGAAGGAAAACTCAGTACAGCTGGATTTGATCTGTCAGGGTGGATCAACATTTCTAGAGAGTCTGAGCCCATGGTTTAATTTTCTTTCACATTTAAACACAGCAAAACTTTGCTGCGGTTGGGGGACGTCTCTGTGTGAAAATTCCCTTAACAAGGATTCGGAGATGGCTACATCAACATTCCCTTAAAAATATCCCACCATAGTAAAGTACCTGAGACCTTTATCCTAAGCATGAGTTCTGTTGACTAGCAAACAGTGTTCAGGGTAAAAACCTGGAGAGAAAGAATTCATAATAACCCTGGAGAGGATGGATTCTATTGATAGAGGATGCAAAGCACAGGGATCTCTTTCATAAGGATGACTTCTGTTCACTAAGAGACAAAGCCCAGGATCAGTACCTAAACAGTGCTCAGGATATTTTGGAACTTCAGGTGAAGGCTGGTTCCTAGTAGAAAAGCAAAGGATCACCAGGTTGGCTTTCCAGCATTCCAGATGACCAGGCATCATTTTTCCTTCCTTTGGAGAAAGCATGTCTGTATGTTTAACAAGCCTGGATCCTCCAATGCTTTCTTTAATCTGTGCTTTCTATATTATGGAAACCCAGTGTTGTAGAAGTTTCCTAAAACACACACAGACACAATGTTGTTGCCTTGTAATAGAGGAACAATATCCCTCCGAGATACCAAGAGTCTCTTAAACAAAATGTCCAGTTTCAGGAATGGGTTACCTCTTTTATATTGTTTGTAAGTGGTATCCAACAGATCTCCAAACACCACAGGCTGTAATAGCCTCCAGAACTTCACAGTAACACACTTGCTGAAGACACCACACATGAGACAGATCATGTAGAAACCAAGCTGGTACTGACCTGGAGGCCTCATCCCTGTTCATTATCTTTCTCAATGGTGACGGTTCTCTGCATGCTGGTAATCAACAGTCTTCCCCATGTCTGAACCCTGTGAGCCATAGGAACAAGCAGTCTGGCAAGCCATGTCCATTGGTACAGTTGATATACAAAAGTTTTCTTTTGCCCTTGATGGCCTACATTTCCACCCCAGCACATCCAGACACCACTGTGTCTACTTTATGCACTTGGCATCCGATGCTTATAGTCTGACTCATCTTTCTTCAGATCTAAACTTTTACTTGATCGCGTGATGTTCTTCTGTGGTTGCCTCTATTTTCTTTTTCTGAAGTGTTAATTGCTGTGTGGTAAAGGCTCTCAAGGTGTTTTCTGTCTCTATTAATGTCTTTATGCTTTCGCATTTTTAATCTCTTTAACTTTCTGCAATGTTTTCCCAGAATGCACCCATATTTCCTTCTTGTTTACTAACTGTCTCCATTCCTCGAACCAATCCAGAAAGTTTCTGCCTTTGCTTTCATTTCAATTACTTTGTTATTTGTAGTAATTTATTTTTTATTTTTTCTGTTCTCTTTGCTATTATCTTATTTATTCTCCTGTATTGTATATTTTGTCAATGACCCTTAATACATGTACTTGAAATCGACTTTCATATTTCTCTATTAACTTTAATTTTATCTATACTAAGTTTATAATATAGCAATTGTTTCTAAATTACCCCAGCTTATTATTTTCCCCTTCCAAACCATCCCATATACAATTTAATGCATTTCCTCTATTTATAACACAAAATAAAAGGTCTGTGGTGTACACTGCATTCAATCAAAATACTTATGTCAAGTTTAATAATGACATATTTAATTTTATATGTTGAAAATATAGGCTTAATGCTTCCCTGCTTTCTAAGCACCAAATGTTCTGGGAGACCAGAATATGCTTTGAGACATTATTACAAAAGATTAGCAATCTTTCATAAATGGATACTTTTCTTTCTTCAAATAGTCACATGATAGATAGCTTATCACTGTCTATTGTCTTTTTCAAATGAGCAGGTCAGAAAAGGAATTATAGATGTGAGGGAACCAGAGATAACCCTGGGACCATTTCCCAAGCCCCACCCCTGGATAATATTCAGAATGTAGTTGAGGAGGAAAAATACGTCATGACAATTGTGAATACTATCATTGTGGTTAGTCCCAGAATTACTGAGATTGTAAATATTGTAAGACTTACTGAGCTTTTTCTGGAATACATTTGGAGTGTGTGCAGCATGGAAGGTGGTTGTTACCCTTCTCACACTGTGGGAATTGCAAGCCTGAAGACACTCATTTTGGAAATCTCAAGGAGCATGGGTGGAGAGCCTTCTGACAGGGCCCACAAAGTGGAATGTAGTAAGAGCCCGCTTGTTTGTTCCCAGCTGCTCATCCCCAAAATAATCACAGAGAAACCATATTATTTGCAAAACCGTTTGGCCAATAGCTTAAGCAGATTTCTGGTTAACTCTTATCTTAAACTAACCCATCTCCATTAATCTGTGTATCACCACGAGGCTGTGGCTTACCAGGTAAAGTTCTGCCGTCTGTCTCCAGTGGGGCTACACGCCTTATCACTGATTCTGCCTCCTTTCCTGCAGTCAGAAGCCAACTTCTCCCACCAGAGCAGCCTCACATACGCTGTCTTGAAGTGTCTTCTGTTTTCCTGAAGCTGACAGCTTACGTCTCACTCAGCATGTGAATCAACGTTTTCTCTAAACAAAGTTTCAAGTTGTTAAACAGATTTTTTTAAACCAACAAAACCATGGGAAAGAAATGGTTCATGGGATAAAATAGGAGAGAGATAAAATTCCCTACAGCTGAGACTTGATCAAATTAGGAAATTTTCATTGCATTCAGTGAGCTCAAACTTGAAATGCTCTTAGCAAAAAGCAAAGAGCAATCTCCAAATGTCCCAAGTTCTGGGCATGCAATGCTTACCAGGAAGACAGTTATGGAATTCATATTAAAGGAACCAGAAAAGAGGGAGCTTGGGATGCTAGGTCTCCTAAATACAAGAGCTGCTTCACAATTTTCGGGATAGAGGGTTACTCAAAGCTTTTTTTTAAAATTAGCATAAGAAATACTGGATTTTATGATGGCATCGTCAAACGTACATGTTTTGTTACTCCTCCATCACTCTGCACCCCACCTTCCTGAGCCTTTCCACACTCAGAAGCTCCCTTTGTCTTTCATGTCACATGTGTGCTATTACCCTCTCTCCTTCCTCAAAACAGACCCCCACTTCTGTAGTTATGGTCTGCACCCACACTCACACTGCCACACAAAATTTGAAGGCAAGGACCTACATATGAGAGATGACATACCCTTCTACTTGAATCTACCATATTTCACTTAATATGAGATAATTTCCAGATCCGTCAATTTTCCTATAAATTTTGTAAATTCTTTTTCTTTATCTCTGAACACAACTTGTTTGTATGTTCTACAGTTTCACTCTTCCTTTTCTGTTGCTGAACATTTACAACAGCTTCATTCCCTTGCTCTTGTGAATCGATCAATGATAAACACAGCTGCACAAGTGCCTCTATAGGAAGATAGAGAGTCCTTCGGTAATATGCTCAGGGGTACTATACCTGGGTTTTATGATAATTATATTTTTAATTTTTTTGAGCAACATCTAGACTGATTTCAACACTGACTGTATCAGTTTACACTGCCTTTCAACACTGAATAGTGATTTTTTGTTTTGTTTTTGTTTTGCCCTCCACTTCCTCACCAGCATTTGTTATTATTTGCTTACTTGATGATAGGCATTTCTACTGGGACTAGATTAAAATCTCAAAATAGCTTTAACTTTCAAAACTACTTCTGCATTGCATATAATAAATAAGTGCAACAATTACTAAGGTAAAAATCTATGGGAAGCAAGACAGTTAAAGATTATAAGCAAACTATTCCCTTCTCTCATCCTCTACCTGGTTCCACCAATTGTTACTGTCTGAGCACTACCTACAGAAAAACAAAAGACTGTTCACTTCTTGTTCGTATGGGCTTCTACTGCCCATAAGTAATTGGGTGGTATAAGAATGCTAGGCCCTAGATGGCAATGTTTAAGGTTTCAAAAGCCGTTTAGGATAAAGATTCCAAAGTTGGGCCATCTAACACATGTTCTTGAGAAAGCTAAAGCAGAACTGGTCCAACCAGAGGGTGTGGGAGCTACCACCAGTGGCAGCTGTGTGTAGGAAGGAAGGTGCCCTATCCTTATATGACTGTAATTGATAGAGTTGGCTTGGACAGCAGGGGTCCATTTTCACAAATATTAACATACACCAACTGCAGCCAAAATGTGGAAGGAAAAGTAGAAAAATGATTTATTTTGGGAGATGAAGAGATGAATATGTTGATGAAATGTTCCCCTGACTGAGATAGTTTTAAGATAAATTTAATGGCTCAAAAATATTTTGATAGATGTAATCCTTAGATAAGTGGACAAGTTTCTAGTGAATGCAGATTTAAAATATTATCTGCACTCTGGGCTACTTGGATGGAATCTGTGTCCTAAATAAGCAACTACTTAGAAGACACTCAAACAAAACGTCCACGAATGTCAGTTGGGATCTGCAATCAACGGATAATTGTGAAATTATGCTGTCTTTCTTCTTTTTATGATGAAATTCTAGTGATTGAGTAACTCCTAAGGAATAGGACTTCATCTGTCTTGTGGTTTTAAGGGCTGAGAAGAACGGAGTCAGCATCTGCCAGATATCTGGTTAGGGCCTTTTGACTGGATGCTAGCCTGATGGGGACATCACATGGTGAGATAGAACACGCATGTATCCTTTCAGGCTGATTCTTTTTTGGGGGAAGCTACCAGTCCGTCATGAAGCTGAGGCTCAATATTTTTATCTCATCCCAGTTACTTCTCAAAGAACTCACTACAGAATATCCTCCGCATACCAGTTTGGAATTCAGTTTGCAAAACATGAAACTGATGGGACTCACTTAAACCATATTGACCGAAAATAAGTATTATAATTATTATAAAATTCTTATATTTTAGACTCAATTAATTAGAAAATTGATGATTCTAGTTAAATAGTCAAAGATGGGTGACTGTCAAAGCAGAGTATTAAAGCCTTTCAGATAAGTGCATTTCCTATTTATAACTTGCCATGCTGAATTAATTGTAATCTTTTGAAGGACCTGCCCTGCCTAAGGCACCAAAGTCAGGGAGCACAGAAAAAAATGGCCTGCATCTCCAGAGCACTGCTTGCATGGCAGTGAGACTTCCTGTGTTTATTTTACTAGAGACAAAGCTGAAAATGAATTTGCTGGGTCGGGATATAGCTCAGTGACAGAGCAATGGCCTAATGTGTGAAGCCCTGGGTTCCTACCCCAGAACACACACACACACACACACACACACACAGAGAGAGAGAGAGAGAGAGAGAGAGAGACTGAAACAGAGACACAGAGACAGAGACAGAGACAGAGATGACAGAAACAGACAGACAAAGAGACAGACAGAGAGAAGAAAAAGGCGGTATTATACTATACTTGCCCTATCTAGCCTGAGCTACAAGCACACTGTAGAGAACTGATTCCTCCAATGATTGTGTAACTTAAGGGAAGCTGAAGTTCTCTACCCTACCAAGCATCATAACACACATTACTAATCTGAGAAAAGTTCAGATTCAAAGTGTGGTTCTATTGATGGAAATGACTTTGACACCATCATAGTTGACAAACTGAAAGAGGAATTGTCCTAGTCAAAGACTACCTGCAGGTTGAGTGCAGTGCCAGGCAGTGGCCAAGTAGGACAGTCGACCCCTCACCCCTGCAGCTGTGCTAAGAGGATCCTGGGAAAGCTCCCACAAGGCAGGCAGGCCATTGCCATGAGGGAAACTCAGTCACAGCACCCACTGGGACAAGAAATGGGTGACTGATGGCAATTAAGTCTTCTGGAACACCTTTTCCTGTTGGGTTCCCAGAAGCAATCCGGGACCCCATGAAGAGAAGCTAAATTGGGCTTTGTAGTTTTGCCCTCTAGTATAATTGATTAGCAGATTCTCAATCATAATGCATATGAATGCAGGGAAAAGCTATTTACATAATTAACGTGGTGTACTGTGGGAACGGCTTCATTTTCATTTGTGGTATAATAGATGTAGCTTTGAGAAAACAAATGTTCCAGATTTTGGGGTATATAGAGGAAAGACATTTCTCTCCATTTCTCTGTCTCTGTGTGTCTCTGTCTTTCTCTGTGTCTCTGTCTTGCTTTCCCTTTTAGGACTTTGTGCACAACAGACAGACAAAATGAGTTGGACAAGGCTATTTTCAGAAAGGAGAGATAAAGGGACATGTCAGGGAATCACCGTGGGGGGAACATTGGGAGAATGAATGAAAGTATTGCGGGAAAGACAGGGAGTGATGGTTTCCCTCTAAGTTGGAATTAGAGGAGAGACAGGCTGAGTTGTGCTTGGCTGTGAAACTCTCCTGCTTCTGTCTCATGCCAGAGTTTAATTCATTGAAAGAAATGAAGGACATTCTAGAAGATGGCTCATAGGTTTCTTCACTACAAACACGGAAGTAAAACGGATGGGTCTATAAGTGACCAGCCAACCCAAGGAAAGTTTATAAACTGATTTACATATACATATGCAGATAAAGAGAATAGAATTAAGAAATCAATAGTTACAAGACTATTACAGCCTGTGATTTATACTACTAAAATATCGATAATAAGAATGGTTTGGGGGCTTCATGTTTAAAGTATGACTTAAGAAATAAACCCCAAACTTTGGGGAAGATTATTTATGAACTGTAGACTAACTGTAGAGTTTAATGAAAACGTATTTCCTCCTCAAAATGAACCCAGCAATGAGAATGTATAAAGAGAACAATCACCTTAGAGTAGAGGAAAGTTGGAGTGTGGGTGGGTATGAAGCTGGTACAGAAGCAGCACCAGCCTTGGGCTGCATGGGTTTCTGCTTCACTGCCAAAAAGAACTCCACAGTTCGAGAATCGGAAAGCTTCCAAACCCTTCCAGACTAGGGGAAAAGAGATAAATCTCTTAAGTGAGTAAATGATTTTTTCCACCATCTAATAGATTTTACAAAGAAAGAAATGAAAAAAAAAGAGGAGGAGGAATAAAGACAGGTAAAGAAACACCTCAGTCCAGTCTGATTTACTAAAACTTATGTAAATATTAGTACATATTAATTGACTGTTGGTCAGTTAATAATAAGCCGAATTCAATAACACATTTAATAAGAGAAAAATTAATATAGCATGACCACATAAAGTTTATTCAAAGTACCGAATAGTGATCAAATCAGAAAATCCATTAATGAAAACCAGCACACCAGCAGAATTAAAGTAAAAAAATTAGAAGCACACACACATACACACACATTTACACACACATATTATACATACACACAAGCATGTGCATGACATGTTTGACAAAATATAATGCCAATCATCATTTTTTATTTTTTTGCATTCAGATGTGCTTTATTTTTATCAAAATAAAACATATATACAGTTTTAGAAGTTAGATAATTTTACGTGGATTAAATGAAAATTAAACTACATGCTCAGTAAAATTTCTGTCTTCCCTACTCCTTATTCACTCTCAACTTTTTTCCTTCAATTGAAAATGAATTCTTTTCCCATACACGGTATCCTGATTATAAGTTAGCCTTCCCTCTACTTCTCCCAGTTCTTTCCCATTGCCCATCCCTTCCAGATCCACTCTCTTTCTATCTCTCATTAGAAAGAATAGGCTTCTAAGAGAGAACAACTAATCATAACAAAATAATTAAAATAAGATGAAGCAAAACCCATCAGTTCCAAGTTGGATATGACAACCTAACAGAAGGAAAAGAGCCCTGAGAATGGACAAAGGACAAAAGAGTCAGAGATCCATAAAAATACTAAACTGAAAGCAGTAACATATATGCAGAAAACTTGTAAGCAGTGATTTATTATTTCAGGGCTGAGCAGCTGGGAACCAATAAGCAGCTTCTCCTGACAACAAACTGGTGCCTACGTGGCCAACTAAAATCCAGTTAAAACCTTAGAGGGCTTTGAAAGGAATTCTAGACACTAAAAAACAAAGTTTAGCCACATTTATTTTCCTGAATGGGCTTTATTTGCTGGTGGCATTCTGTAGATCCCTTAAGAGAGGTTTTCCTTATTCAGCAGTAGCAGAAAAAAGTTGTGCTTCTTTGAAATGCTGGCTTTCTGGGCCGTGCTGCCAGCACAATTGGCTCTTTCAGGAGGCTGAGAATTTAAATGGGGTTTGTAAGCAGCATGTTACAAACTTCTTAATGGCTCGACATAAACCTGCTGCCGAAGAGGCAACATGTGACCTGCCTGGCTGAGAAAGGTACTGAGCTGTGTG
>LOJH01063386.1:0-10731 GCA_001685095.1 Ellobius talpinus
ACTCACAGAGATCCTCCTGCCTCTGCCTCCCAAGTGCTGGGGTTAAAGGCGTGCCGGCCTTGGAATTTCTTAAAAAGAGATTTTAACATACTTTTAACAACATAGTCTTTGTCACTGTCTTTTATTTTCTGTATGTGTACACATATATGGACTGGTACATATGCATGTGGAGGTGAAAGGTCAATGTCAGGTGACTTCCTCAATCATTCTCCACTATTTTTTAATTTTTAAATTACATTTTTAGTGTGTGTGTGTGTGTGTGTGTGTGCATACTCATGTGCACCCTCATACATGCCTGGAGGTCAGAGAACAACTTGTAGGAATCAGCTCTATCCTTCCTCAATGAGTGTTATGTGAGTTGAACTCAGGCTATTTATTAGGCTTGACAGCAAATGCTTTCACCTGCTGAGCCATCTTGCTGGCTAGAGATTTTCAGGAGATTTAAGCACAGGCATTAAGGAAAGGAGGGAGGTTCTTAGGGAAAGGCCAGAGGACACGGAGTACATGGGTGTGGGATTCTTGGGAATCATCCCAACTCATTTTTCCATTACTTTTAGAGAAAGAACGAACTTGTTCCCTTTAACTAAGAAAACTCTGGCCACTTCAGTGTTTGAAAGGAAAATGTTTTGAAATGTATTTTTCTTTTCTCTGACTTGTGAAAGAGCATTAATCAAAAAACAATTTAACCTTTTATTCTTGTTTTCTGCTTCCCTCCCCCCAAGGTGAGGACCGAACCGAGTGCCTTGGGCTAGCTAGGCAAGCCCTCCACCACTGAGCTAAGTCCCCAAACCCTTAAACTTTCATTCTTGATACCAGTTTAGACTTGGTATACACCACCAGGTACTCCAGAAGTGTTCTTTTGGTATCATAAAAGCAGAAGACCGACAGACTTAAAGATGAATGTTGAAAAACCATTATGGATTCATAGCATCATGAAGCTATCCTGAAAGTCTGTCTGGCTTTTCTTTTATTAGGTGGAAATAGGGATTTGAATAGCACAGAGAACCGCTGTTTGCGTAAACTCCATCTGTAATAACATCTGGATAGCACAGCGAACCACTGTATGTGTAAACTCCTTCTGCAATAACATCTCTTGAGCATTAATTAGAACACAGGTCAGTGATGTGATTAAAAGACACCGGGACGTAGCCAACTCCAAATATAACCACAAAATAACCACACACAGAAACTCCATTTCAGAGTCAGGTAGGAATAACAGACAATTTTAGCAAAAGAGAGGAAAACTTAAAAGACGGGCTGGAGGAACAAAAATTTCCCATTTTACAGCAATCCTCCTTATTAGGTTTCTCATTTCTTGACAAAGTTTTTTAGCATTAATCTCCTTATCTTTCTAAGCATTTTGCATACCACAGTTCCTTGCATATATAGCGAGCAACAGGAAGAATTCTGCCTAAAGAAACTAATTCTCAGACATTAACCAGAAAAAAATGCTCTAATCCTAGATGAGTGTTTTCAAAACAAAACTAAGCAGCAGTGACCAAAAAAATACAGAAATAGCACCAAAAAAGATGGAATGCCAGTTCATCAGGAAACCAAACCTAGACAGAAATATCTCTTAAATAACATTTAATCTTTCTCCCTTTGTTCTAATCCTGTCCCCACCAGGCAAAGTCAGATCTGTAATTTGGTTTGCTAAGTGACCACAATCATCAAACAGGACCAAAGTGCAGAGAGCAGAGACTACTATCAGGGTATCTTTTCCAATGCAGAATTCAACTTTGCCTTTGTCAAGAAGTATCACTGAGCTAGGAGACCTTGTGGCTGCCTGTAGTCCTGGCTACACAGAGGTGTCATCTGACTGGTACACAGAGGTGTCACTTAAGTCAAGAGTTCAAGACCAGCCTGAGAAATATAGCAAGACACTTTCCCAAAACAGCATTACAAGTCAATTTATGCTACTCTGTCACAGACACTAGCCTGGAACCAAATGAGAGAAGAAAAGAATCAGAAAGGACCCATGTATTTCACTTGAACCAATGGCTTTCAAATTCTTGTGAAGCTTTGGAATTCCTGAGGAAGTTTATCCTTTACTTCTCCCAAGATTAGAATGCATATCATCTTTCTTTCATAAATTCTACTTGGCTACCTCAGTTGATGCTAATCCTATTTACACTATGGCATTTCAGTGTTAGCATTAGCAAATCACATTGATCCTTCACTAGGACATGGAAGTTCTACATTGGAAGAGAATAATTTTAGTGTCATTAAGAAGGCAGAGCTATCCTTAGATCAAAAGGGAGGGGAAAAAAAGCAGAGCTAGCCTGAAAATGGCAGCAGCTAGTAATTAATTTTACAAAACCTCCCAGCTGGTAAAGTCTTTGGAAGACACAACATAGTGTGTAATTATTTTCAAAGCATTTTATGCTGATTTTATTTTCAGTCTCCAGTTTAAAAAGAAAAAGCAGAAACAAAAACAGTTAACACATCTTTAAGCAGTGACAATGATCTAAAGTGCCAGAAAATGAGGCAGTACATGCTAAATAGCCAGTGTCCATCTTGTCAGAAACAGCATTCACCAAAAACTCAAGACCATGTTTGATGGTGAACTTTTTCCATTCTGAGTTTTGATATAAACATAAGATTTTAATAATGTGTGCATGTGAGAAACAGACCCAGATCAAAAGCAGTTTTAACTGGAAACTAAAATCAAAAACACCAGACACGAAGGTAGCTTTTTATTTTCTCATTAAAGCTGCCAACATTCTGGATACCATTTCTGGCTCATTCACTGCTTCTATACATTGGCACAATGTAGAAGAGGCTTAGCATTCAGAAGACTTGTCTCTTCTGCCATCACATTTCAACTGACTTATTAAGACCATAAATGATTTACATACAGCTTATGCATGTACAACACTCACAACACTACAGTGAGCATTTTCATTCTCGAAATATGATCAGTATGGGTAGACTAACAAGCCATGGGAAGAAAAGAAATGCCACCTAACTACCAAGCAAGTGCTTGAACAAGGTAAAGAGCTAGCATTTCACTAATATACCAAGTGTATTTTAAAAGACAAGCACAGAAAAACATTCTACTCAAAAAAGAAATCACTAGGAGGCACTCAAGATGGCACCAGACTGGTTGCTGAATTCATCAGAAACGAACCAAATGTTGGTTACAAGGAATTCACTCTCTGTCTGTCTCTCTCTGTGTGCCTTTCTCAGATGACACTCGTGGACTCACATCTGCATTTTGTTTTAAAGGAAATCATATTATTCTCTTTTACCAAGTATTAGTTTAAATGCCAGTTACCTCCTTCAACACCCTCCCCCAAGTTAACCTCAAAGTAAATAAACTTATTATGCAGCCATGTTCCTGCAGGAGTTTGAATCACACCAAGAATGCATAACCTTAAAAGGAAATGTTTTCCCTCCCCTTGCATCCTGTTATTTAAGCTATTTTAAGTCCTTGTCTGGAGAAAGCTGAGCCGGAATTCAAGTGGTTTTGATTTTAGCTCTTGTTTTACACTGCCCTTGTCTAGGGGGTTGGCACGATAATCCATCACTTCAAAAGCATCTTTTGGGGTGCTACTTTGCCTTGTAAATCTAACAGTAAGAAAGACGAGGACTTCCTTTGACCCTCAGTGTGTGTGTGTGTGTGTGTGTGTGTTGTGTGTGTGTTGCTCTAATGCTCTTTGAGTCCGTCTAAATTTGGTGATTTTCTTACAAAAAGGTTACAACTATATGCCCTCATTTGTAATACATACTTGGAATCTACATTAAACCACTGTGGATAGTGCTCATTACAATTTAAAGAAGAAAATCAAGTATAGACTCACTTTTTTGGAAAGGCTAGGGTTAAAAAGTTCAATTTAGCTTAATAAATGTATTCTAATGATATTTTTAATTAGAAAATTGATAATAAAAATTTGAATCTGCCTCAGAGAGGCAGAGGCAGTTAGAGGCCAACCTGGTCTACAAGTCGAGTTCAAGACACCCAGAGAAACATAGAGAAACCCTGTCTCGTAAAAGCAGAAACAACAACAAAAGGAATTTAAATGTGTAATAATGGATTTCCACAAAAAACATTGCTTTAAAAACTCAGCCAGGGGCTGGAGAGATGGTTCAGTGGTTAAGAATACTTGCTGCTCTTGCAGAGGACTCAGGTTCAGGTCCCAGTAACAACCTGGTGACTTGCAATCATAATTTCTGCTGACACCTTCTTCTGGCCTCTAAGGGTACCAGGCACACATGTGGTGCTTAGACATACATGTGGGCAAAACACACAAAACATACTCAATAGTGGATTCCCAAAGCACTTGAAGACTGGACGAGTCTAGAAGACCTAGGCTGGGCAGTCAGAAATATTTATAGTCTTTTTTTGTGTATTTCTAGCAGTTTGGCTATAGTTTTCCACCTGCTGCCACTCTCCCCCTCTAAAAATATTTATGTACACATGCTCAGATACACATGTTCTCATATGTGTGTAGTACTGTTTACACTCTCACACAGGTACTTGTACAACTTTACATTTGTCAAGCATGGTCTTCAGATTACCCCCAAACTGACAGTGTGGAAAGTTGTCACTTAATCTTGTGAGGTAGAGTCTCAGGTAACACATGTTGGTCTTCCACTTGTCAAGTAGCTAAGGCTAGTCTTGATTTCCACTTCTTCTTGTCCCTACTTCCAAATTTTGGGATTACAGGTTTGTACCACTCTAACCGGTTTTATTTTGTTTGTTCATTCATACATTTTTCTTCCTGTGGGTCCAGAAATGTGTGTATACATATGTGTACGTATACATACACATAGGTGCACACACATGCACATGCACACACACATGCATACCCAAAGCCTTCTATATATTAAGCAACCGCTCCACCATGTAGCAACAAAACTAGCCTCGTAGTTTTGTATTTTTATGTTTTAAGATATAATTAAGCAAATGTGCAGTGGTGTAGTTTTGTCCAAAACTGAAAGTAAACTAGACTAAACCACCAGCCATGTCTTGTGGCACTATGATGCGGTTTTTATATTCTAGATGATATCAAGTAAATGGAAATAATTCAACTTTCTGGGCTGCGAGAAATCTGGTACAACTAAATCACCACAACCAAAATGTCTTGACTTCATTTGGTGGGCAACCTCAAAGGAATGCAGCACACTATTCCCAGTCACTCAAGCATCCCAAGTAGTCTTGTGTTTCAAAGATCCTGACTTCCATGTTTATAAAAGTACACTATAGCATGCTTTGGGGAAGATGAAAAAAGTCATATTTTATTATTTTTAATAGATTTATTTTTAATTATGTATATGTGGGTGGTATATACATATGTGATTGCAGCTGCCCAGAGTTCCTATGAGGGTGTCTGATCCCCTGCATCTGGAGTTATGAGAGGTTGTGAGTGCCATTTGTGGGTGCTGGGTATTGAACCTAGGTCTTCTGCAAGAGCAGCAATTAGTTATAACCAGTGAGTCACCTCCCGAGCCCTCAAAAGTCCTATTTTAAAGAAAGTTTTTGCAAGTCTAAAGCCAAACTGAGGATTTAAATTACCTGAGATTTATTGTTGGAGGTAAATAATCTAAAATTAAAGTCTTAGAATATAAAAGACATATTCTCTCATCTGGTTAATATTCATTCACTTTGTAAGTGAATGAAAATGTATATTTATTAGTGTTATGTTTTTTGAGATGGGGTCTTACTATGTAGTCCTGGCTGATCTGCAACTCTCTATTTAGACCATGCTGGCCTAGAACCCCAAGTAGTGGGATTAGGTGTGTGCCACCACACAAGGCCTGAAAATATATTTTAGAGGCAGGTTTCACTATCCAGTCTTGGCTAGCCTGGTACTGTTGAGATCATCCTGCTTCAACCACCCTAGTACAAGAAGTATAGCACACAAGGGCAAGAATTATAGGCAGGCACCAACATGATAAGATTTATTCTCTTTAGAAAAAATCACGCAGGAGGGCAGCATTTAAATGAAAACAGAAATGTTTGTTGTGTAGAGGGGGAAGGGACACCATGGTCTCCACTAACCCAGAGGGAAATACTGAGACAATAGTTGAGATAATTAAAATAATTGCATGAGATTAGAACTTAACAGTAAGCAGGTGCAAAAAGCGAGAGAAAGAATTTTAAAACCTAATACTCAATTTATTGCTAGTAAAGAGAGTTTCAAAGCACTATTAATTGATTGCACAAAACCTGTGATTTGTCATAATCACAGAGATTTTCTCTGTACACTATGATTTTGCTGAATTTCTAAGCAGATAATCAAGGCTATTATTGTTAATAGATGAGGAAAATGATTTCCATATTTTGTCACAATTGAAGTGATACAAAGCAGTCTTCTCTGCTCTCCCCTACTACACAAAGTAGGAAACAATTATCCTGGCCAGGAAAATAAAGTCTAGAGACTTTTTAAACAAATATGTGCTCTTCAAATGAAAAAAATGAGGAATTAAATTCCACAGCACCTTTGACAGTTGCCTTAGGGCTCTGAAACTAACACCACCTAAAAACTACAAAGAGGTTTGAAGGAAAGTCAAACGATTCAACTGTTAATATTTGAAGGAGTTCCTGAAAGGTAAGCCTCTACAAAAGCATTTACCACACATATACTTACCTNCAAAAGACAGGCAGGCAGGCAGACAGACATACAGATACATACACGCAAACACATGCGTGTGCCAAAAATATCTTTCATAATAAATTTTTCACAACAATGACCCTTTGTATTTACAACTGATATTGCTAAAACCCTAGTACATCAAAAGACCGTTTATGGTTCCTTGAGATTCAAGTAATTAAATATTTAAAGGGAACCTAACATGTATGCAACATTGCATTAGATATTTAGATGGGGAATACAACACAGTACTACTCAGAACAGGCAGAAATATTGGCCTCATGAATTCTAGTTAGCAGCTTGTATGTTAGTAAAATGGGGCATATTAAAACATGTGCCTGGTATGGGATTGATAGCTCCACCTCCTGCCTATGCAAATTTAAGAGTTCCAAAGTGGTTGGTTGTTGTTGTTCTGGACGTTTTGCACTCAAACCTCTAATTCAGCAGCTCAACAAGGGTCACCTAAGACCATAGGAAAATACAGTTATTTACATTGAGATTCATAACAGTAGCAAAAATACAATTATGAAGTAGCAATGAAAATAATTTTAAGGTTGGAGTCACTACAACATGAGGAACTGTATTAAAAAGGGTCACAGCATTAGAAAGGTTGAGAGCCACTGGTCTAATTGATCCCACACTTACTAAATAAACTTTAACCTTGTTTCCACAATGGCAATAGCCGGTCAACTATTACTTTGTCTTAACAGAGTAGGTAAGCTGTTTATCTCATAAAAACTACTCCAAGTCCCATCAAGTGACTCACATTTGAATTAATGCTAATGTAAAAATATAATGAACATAAATATTTCTATGAGGCCACACATGAGGTCAAGGCCATTCAACAGCAAGCATTTCTTTCAGGAGGCTAGGCATAGTGATCAAGCAATGCAACATTAATAAGTCATGGGTCCTACTTTAATGCACTATTCATAAACAAACTATGCTGCTGCTAATACTGAAAAGTAAATGTAAGCAAAAAAACAATGGTCAAGGAAATACATTTCTAAAGCATTTATGATAAGAACAACCCTAACGAATATTGACAAAAGAGAAAAACTTAACAACAAAATAACCCCACCTCTTACGACCAAGAACTCATTTGCTAATTTTCATCAATTGAATATCTGACTATGTGCTTCCATTCTTCTTGAGTCATAACTATAGCAACTTAATGTATTGCTTTGTCAAATAAAATTAAGAATCAGAACAATTTAACCTTTTCTATTTAGGCTTAGGATAAGAAATGAATAGCCATTCTAGGTGGGTGTTATTATTCTCTCCAAGGTATACTGTTTCTATTAATATACATGCTTTTATAGAAAATGTGGATCATGGATCAGGGATGTAGTTCAGTTAGTAGAGAGTTTGCCTAGCACACAAAAAGGCCTGAGTTCAATCCCCAGCACCACATTAAGCTTGGTGTGTTGGCAATGTCTGTAATCCCAACCCTAGGGAGGCAGAGGAAGGGGATTTAGAGTTTGAAGTCATCATGAGCTATTTGGGGTGAATTTTGAGACCAACCTGGTCTAGAAGAAACTATGTCTTAAAAAAAGAGAGAGAGAATAAATTTATCAATCAATAGGAAACATAGGTCCCCTTTTTCCTTTTATGTAAGTGGGATTTTTAAGCATATGTTTAAGAGTAAATCTAATTTAAGTAATAAACCATTATGCTCTAGCTTCACTGCCGTTAGTTTAGGCAATGCTAAAAAGACATTGCTTACCTTAAGCCAGCAGTTCTCAACCTTTCTAAATGCTGCGGCCCTTTAATACAGGTCCTCAGGTTGTGGTGGCCTCCAATCATAAAATTATTTCTTTTTCTACTTCATAACTGTTATTTTGCTACTGGTATGAAATGTAGTGTAAATAGTTTTGGAGATGGACGATAGCCAAAGGGGTCACGACCCACAGTTTGAAAACCCATGCCTAAGCACACACTGCCTCCTGTGAGTCTATATGTAGTTAGTTCTTATTCCATCTCACTTTATCTTTTAACCACTTGATCCTTTATCACTTGTCTAGTATGTATACAAACAAACATACAAAAAAAGAAAACAAGCCATGCCTAGAATTCCAACTCCTTGTGGAGGTGGGAGGATTTTGGATCAGCCTGAACAGGTCAGTGAAATTGTCTCAAAATATCAATGGCTATGGATGTAGCTCAGTGATAGAGCACTTACTTTCCAGGCATGAGGTTCTGGGTTCAGTACCTTGTTCCATATGAAAGCTATGCCTTTGCCTCTTTGCCTGATGCTCTATTTTTATTTATTGTTAGAAAGATGGATAGTTTACACAGTGAGTTCAAGGCTGACTAGCCTAGGCAGGATACAAAATGAGACTCTTTTCTCAACCAATAAACACCACAGGAATGGTGAATTCAATCTAATGCTCCAATGTTCACTCCAAACACTCATCTCAGAAAAACAGGATATTCCAGATGGATGTTGTGGTGCATGCCTTTAGTCTCAGCACAAGGGAGGCAGAGCCAGGTGGATTTCTGTGAGTTCAAGGTCAGCCTGGTCTACAGATTGAGTTGCAGAATTGCCCTGTCTCAATTCATCCCCCTCAAAAAAAGCATGATATTCAAAATACAAAATTTCAAATGACATAACAACCCCGATTTAATGACTAGGGCCCTGNAAAAAAAAAAACAAAACTTGTCCATATTAAATAGTAGATATAATTAAAATATTTTAAAAACTAAAAATTTATATATACAAAATAATAGAGAAGATAAGGTTACAAATTTGAGAGGGAGTTGGAGTGGAAAGAAGGGGCACTGGAAATGATATAAATATAGTCCTCATATAGAAATACTAATAAAATTTATGGCATTTCTTTCTTCCTTTCTCGGTGTGTGTATCGGGGGGGTCAGAGGACAACTTGAAGGAATTAGATCTTCCTTCCACCATGTGGGTTTCCAGGACTGAATCAGGTAAGTACCATTAACCTTTGGGCAATGCCTGCCGAAATCATACAACTTTCACTCTAACTTCTAAATCTTTGTCCATCTAATTTTTGAAGTCAGTCTCACTATGTCGTTCAGGCTAAGGCTGATTCATGACAATTTCTCACGATATAACAATTAGACCAAATAAAAGTACCTTTCCTATGGTTATAGTATAAAATACACTCACCAACTTTTGCAAAGGCCTCTTTGAGTTCATCAAGCTCATCTTTGGAAATCTGAGTGGTTGCCATCTCATCCATGTAAAGATCTACAGGAGAGCAAATAGTTTAGCTCAGTCTTCAAAAAGGTTTGTGAATACATAACATTAGCATTCTTGCTAAATTACAAACACACTAAGTAGACTTGCAGACTACTAAAACAATCTGAATAATCATATAGCCATGCCTAAAATAAAGAAAATAAACAGGTGACGAATCATCATTTATCAAAAGCTATACAGGAAAAATGTCTGAATCTATCCCTTTAAGTTACATTTATTCATTGTGTGTGTGTACACGTGTGCACAGCCATACATGTGTTTGGGTGCACACATATTACAGTGGACATGTAGAAGTCAGAAGATAGCTGGTATAGATTCTCTCTCCAACATGTGGATCCTAGGAGTTGAACTTAGGAAGTATCACTTGGTGGTAACTCTGTCCTCCTAAGGATAAAATCTTCAGCTACATTAGAAGAGTATAAGAAAGGTACAACAAGAAAGTGATGTATAACAGAATCTTGGTTTTTTGTGCCAAAGTGAAGGCCAAAAATCACTTGGCTAGCAATTTCTATAAAATAAGTCACTGATTTTAAACAGTATACTGATACCTATCAATCACTCTTCTTAAAGGAGAGATATAACAAATATATTTGGGTCTGATATAGAATCAACACAAGTATGTGTTTGTTAATATACATATGCTATATTAAATTGTTGATATTATATAGTAGATATAATTTTATATATTTTTAAATTCATAACTTAAATATATTTCTATTTACACAATAATAAGAAAAAGAAGAGGTCATGAATTTGAGAGGGAGTTTGGGAGGGACATAGAGTTGAGAGAAGAAAAAGAGGGGGAAATGTAATTAAATTATAATCTTGAAAATAAAAAAAATGCTTTCAAAAGGGCTGGAGAGATGGCTCAGAGGTTAAGAGCATTGCCTACTCTTCCAAAGG
>LOJH01063391.1:10411-21141 GCA_001685095.1 Ellobius talpinus
CCATCATTTCTTATATGTCCCTTCTTGCTCCAATCAATGACTTACGCTGCAAAAATGACAGATCAGAAGTTAATAGGAAGAGAGGACTATATCTCCTTCTTTTCTTCTTAAGATCTTTTTATTATTTGCTCAGGGTGTCTGGAACTCACTATGCATCCCAGCCTGGCTACAAACGCATCAAAATGGCCCTGACTCAGCCTCCTGAGTGGGCATGAATCACCATACCTTGTTTTAAAATAATTTCTTACCTTCAGTATACCAATAGTAGATAATTAGGGCAAAAAGTCTGGCCATCAAAGGCAGGAGATAATATGCAGTACTTCCATTCCTACACTTAGAATTAAACACACACCCATATATGGACTATGGAGCAGGCTATTTTGTTTATTCCATATGAAAACTAAATATCCCTATATTTGCATTTAAAACTGACATTAAACAATTTTTAAAGCAGCAAGATTCAGCTATTAAATAATTTTTTTCTTCACATAAAATAATGTTTCACATCAGCAAAATGACTTCGGCGGGTTAAGAAAGATATACTATAGGAGAAAAGGGTTAGCTTTAGAGCAGAACAGTTTAGAGGCACGTTTTCCAACTTTCTAAACAGAAAATCCAAATTTAATTCTGGACCAGACTTGTAAAAATTGAGGCATATCTTGCCCACCTCTCCAGTATCACCACTCCCCTTTAAACTAAGTTATCTAGGGCAGTGGTTCTCACCTTCCTAACGTTGTGACCCTTTAATATAGTTCCTCACGTTGTGGGGACCCCAACCATAAGATTATTCTTGTTGCTACTACAATACTGTAATTTTTGCTACTGTAATGAATCACAATATAAATACCTCTGGTTTCCAATGGTCTTTGGGGGTTGTGGACCCACAGGTTGGGAACCACTGATCTGGGTGCTCTATCTTGATACTACTAGCCTCACCAAAGGCCAGAGCCAATTTCTGTGCTCACTTCCTGAGTTAATCACCTCCTGGGCATTGTCCAAATGGGTATTTGACATTTGTAAGGTGTTCTTCGTGTCCCAGATAATCATATTCACAGCTTCCAGGATTGAGAAACAGTTGTTTACTTGCCTCTGCTGTGGTCCTCCATCAGGCACATATCCTATGCAGTTCACATGTTCTTTGTAGTCATACAACAGAAAAATCCCAGAATTCTTTGAGGTTTGTTAACTCAAGTTTCTGTCTCGCCTGGTCCTGCAGTCATTCAGTCCCAAAGAAATACACAGAGGTCAACGTTCTGGATATTTTGGATTAAGCTTGTCCTTATCTTTTTTCAACATGATTACAATCAATAACTTCACTCTATTAGAAAAAATATTGAAAATCAGAGACTAGGCTTGAGTTCCTGCTCTGGTCCTTGTTATTTCGAAGTCCTTGCTTACCAGATGGTCTGGGACCATCACTGTGGGATCTAAGCATCCATAGGCATATTCTTTCCTCCTTCTCTTCACTCTTGCTCTCTGGGTAATACTCCAAGACCACAGCACTGGTACCACCTGGACTGCGCTCATCAGAAAGAGTTTCACAGCCACTTCAAAATGCAGAGTCTGAATTTGCATGGGTTTGGACCCCCAGAGTGATCTGAAAGGACTTTAGCATTTGCAAAACTGTCAACTCCAATTTAGAATGCATTTAAAGAAAAGAGCAAAGTGAGGACCCCCATGTGGTGGCTCATACCTATAACCCTAGCCCTTGAGATGCTGAGGCGGGAGGATTTCTGGGAGCTCAAGGGAAGTCTACATGTTAGTTCCAGACCAGCACAGACTACAGCATAAGACTTTGTCTCGAAACAAATAAAGCACAAACAAACAAGCAAAAAAAAAAGATCGTGAAAGAAGGAGAGAAGAAAAATTAAACTAGGAAGCGTTGCTACCAAAATCTCTCATTCTGGTTTTTAATAATAACAATATCTTTAAAAAAATAGACTTCTAGTTCCATTGTTTCCTCTGCTTGATTTCCTTCCTTTTAAAGAAGCATTCTGTTGTTACGATGCTGAAGAGCTACAGGAGACAGAAAGCTTGGCAGCCTTCCCACAATCCTCAGCATGTGGGAATAGCAAGCAATAACGTGTTAGCCCCTGCCAACTGGTGGCTCCGTGTAAATGTCTGTGTTAACAACGGCGCTGCTGCTAGCAGGCATCGGAGCAAAGCCGCAAATCTGTTCCTCTCTCCAGTGCGGCCAACGCCTCTGAAAAAGTCACCTAATTACTTGATTAAGATGTATCAATCCTGAAAATTGTTGATCTAGAACACTGAGTCTCTGACACTGACTTTATTCTTGATTAAACGGACCAGTTTAAACCTGGTTTTTCTGTGCTGTCTCCAAGTACTGTGTCCCGCACAATGAGATACATTTTCCACATAGGACAATGAAAAGCAGTGTGGGGATGAATCCTGAAAAGATGGATAATTCTCTAATAATAACTTGGGAAAGCTTTACTTTTTAAAGCATTCTGATTATTTTGAAAAACACTGAGGATTTTCTGCCTCATCCTCACACTGTTGAAATCTATTCCTGAGGAAGATTTCTCCCTGGGCGGCCTCTCAGTGAAGTCTGTCTCCATTTCTCCTCCCTACATGATAAAGTTGATATAGTGTAGTCAACACTCGCCTGAGGCAAGAATGGATGTGGTTTAGTGCGAGATGCCTTTTGTCGTGATGTCAGCTGCATTGTCATCCTAAGGTCAGGTGACAAAGCTTCAGGGATCGCTATTGCAAGAAGGTATCAGCAAAAGTGAGAAAGTTCATCCAAAGTCTGGGTTTTCTGTGAAAGCTAAAGTGAGAGAGAAATAGAAGATGAAGTTGATACCTCAGAAGTGGTATTGGGTACCGGTTTTTATCAACAAGCACTTTCTGGGGCTGCAGAGATGGTTCTGCAGTAGTGTTTGCTGCTCTGCTGGAGGACCTGAGTTTGGTACCCAGCACTCACATCAGAAAGCTCTCAACCTGTAACTCCAGCTCCAAGGGATCTGACGCCCTCCTCTGGACTTCGTGAGCACCTGTACACACGTGGTGCATAAACATACAGATACACATAAACATAAAGAAAATAAATCTTTAGAAGAACTTTCTCTAAAACTAAAATACATTAGTTCTATTTTGCTCTTAGAAACAGCTTCCTTGTTTTAAGTAGAAAAAGAAATTTGCATTTATTGTAAGATTTCAATTGACATTCAAATCAGGTCATATACCATGGTTCTAAGCCATTGTCATACATGCAAAGATGTAGAAAAGATTATTTAGATTTATCCTTCTCTCCCTTTAGTGTTCTAAATCCTAGAAGGCATGTAGGAACAATATGAACCGTCGTTAGTATTATGTGTTCTTTGGGAAAGTAGCCCTGGTTAGCCCAATGCAAAAATCACAGTTAAATACTTCAGGTGATCTTGGCCTTTAAGGAAGCAAGCTTGTTTATTTGTGGTTATCAGTGTTTAATAAATAGCCCCAATCATGAAAGGAAGCTTGCATGTTTCACTTTTGCACCATACATACACAAATTTGTTCCCAGATATCACACTGAGAGAATCACAAGCTAGAGTGATTCTCACTGTTGCCTGTGGCATGAATTCTAATTGATCTTAATAATAAAAACCCTGAGTTAGATATAGGGATTAGTGTTGAAATATCAGAGAAATAGAGCAACCAGCCACTAGTTCTTACCTCTACCAATGCTCAGACCAAATGGGTGATCTTGTCACTAGGAACCCTTGAACTGAATGCGCGGAGCTCCTGTCTTCTCCCATCTTCTATTTCTCTCTCCGTCCAGCCATATCCCTTCCTGTCTTCACCTCCCTAGTACTGGGATTAAAGGCATGAGTCACCACCACCTGACTCTATTTCTCTTTGAGACTGGATCAATCTTGTGTAGCCCAGGGTGGCCTTGAACTCACAGAGATCCTTCTGCCTCTGCTTCCTGAGTGCTGGAATTAAAGGTGTGTGCTCCCACTGCCTGCTCTCTATGGCTAACTAGTAGCTTAGCTCTGCACTCTGATCTTCAGGCAGGTTTTATTTGTTAGAGCACAAAGTATCACTGCTGTTGCAAACTCAGCAGGTAGAATTGCCAGACTCAGGACTCAGCTCTGCTGTTCCACAGTGAAGCAGTCCTGCAGGATGATGGACTGCTCAATAAAAAAGCCAATGCAATCTCAGTTTTAAGCACTGTATCCTGTTATCACAGTGTGTCTGTAAGTATTATCATGCTCTATCCTTGAAAATGCCCCCAAGTAGCAAAAGAACATGTTCTTCATCTCTCTCTCTCTCCCTCCCAGCCAACCCCCTCCAACCACACCATGTACATATATGTTTGTATGTGAGTTCCTTAAAGATGAATCAGGCTGAATTTATTTTTACTGTCCACACAGTTCAGTAAAAGCAAAACAGAGAATGATCACTTCATAAATTTAGGTCCTTGATGGGAATATTGAAAAGTTCTGCTTAAATTGACTCTAAAGAAGAAACATGGAAGCATAAATGCATTAGAAGGAAAAGTTTTATGACTATTAATACTCAGGTATGCAGTGGACTGCTTAGCAAAGGGGCTGGAAGAAGAGGGTGGTCAGTATTTTGTTTTTATCTATTTGGATTTCTTGGGCAATTTTTCTCTTTTGACCTTGAACTCCAAGCTACCAAGACATCTACCTACACATGGTTTCTGGATGAGGTCAACCAGTGCACACTATAGTCCATTATCAAAGCAGAAGCTTGTACCTTTTCAAACCTACTGTTCAGTAAAAATGACTCGGCACAGGCCACTCTGTGTTAACAGAGGGGCAGGTAGAAGCAACCATCACCCTGGTCTTTCTTTCTGAAAATGATGTATGTGTCCCCGATAGCTTGTTATTATCCTCTGAGAAGGTAGTGAGAGGTATATGAAATAATAGATCATTATATGCATGTATTGGGTTTCATGTAGTCCATCAATAAAACAAACTAATTAAACATGGTCATAAAATTCACAACATTACTAATTCAATAATTTTTCAGAATACCATACTAATCTTAGAACAGATAACAGAAGATCATAATCATAATTCTGAATTTTAGCTCACATTTTATTCCCATCTAGAATCCCTCTCTAACACAGCAAATGCATTTCAACTGGTAACAGAGACTGCTGTTTCTTTCCTAAGCATCTGATAAAGACCGGATATTTGCTCTGAAATTGGCCTGAGAAAGTATAGCACTCGGGAAACCCAGCTTTCTATTTGATTGACTGAATAATATAGAGAAGAAGCTGCGATTTGAAGGTGAAATGCTTCCCCTAGATTCCCTGGGACTCTAATTGGTGGAGCTGTTTGGGAGGTTATAGAAATAGAGGAAATAGCTCACTGTGAGTATGCCTGGAAGATGTCGCCTGGCCCTACTTCCTGTGTGCTTGCTGCTTCCTGACTGTGGATGTCATGCGCCTGACTCCTTATTGCTGCCATCACACTTTTCTTGCCAAGATGGGCAGTATTTAAATCATGAACAAAAACTCCTTCCTCTTTAAGGTTTTTTTTTATTCAATAAGTGTGTGGCTGCCCTGTGACTCAATGCCCAGCTGTGGTATCCTGCAGCTGGAAAGGAAAGAAACTTCCCACAGCCATCAGAGCTGACTTCTCTGAATTCCCAAGTTTTAGCTTCTGCCAAAGAAGATGGCATCCCCTCAACTGTGGCCTTGGCAACAATAATAGACTCACTATGTGATTTAGTTCTATCACTCCTCATGTGTGTGTGTCTGTGTGCACGCGTGCATGTGTGTGTGTATGAGAGAGAGCAAACCAGAGAGATACTTTCATATGTTTGCTGATGCACTATTTACAACAGCCAAGATATAGAAACAGCCTTGAGCTCCACCAACAGATGAATGGATAAGGGGAATGTAATATGTATGCACAATAGAATTTTATTCAGCTGTAAAGAACAAAGCTGTGGCAGTTATGGGAAGTGATGGAACCGGAGATGAATATATTAAGAAAAGTAAGCCATGTTTTCTCTCATAAAGTATATGCATGCATGTGGTATCTCTTACCCCAATTTCCACATTAGAGTGGAATGAAATGTAATGGCAGTTGTGGCAAGATTGGACTCAAGACAGAAAATGAGTTTGGTGTTACAGATTTTAAAAAAGGATATTTCCTCAGCTAAGCACCTAGAAGCTGGCGGTGAGCGCAAAGCATTGTATTTCAGTCCATTGGATAGATATAAGGGACACCGGCTTGAAATCTATTGGATTCTGTGGACTAGACGACTTCCACAGGGGCACATGCTAAGCTCGTCTGTAAACTTAACTTGGAGAGGCCAGCCAAGCCCGTCCTCTCTACTAGACAAAATGACTTTACAGTTACATCTTACTTTAAGTATTACCAGCCGGATTAGCTTGCCACTAATGAAGACGGTGTAATTGTAGTAGTTTGAAAAAATGGCCCCCCAAAGGAGTAGTACTATTAGGAGGTGTGACCTTGTTGGAGAAAATGAGTTCCGGTGGGGGTGGGCTTTGAGCTCTCTTTAGTTCAAGCTTCCCTCAGTGTGATTGTCAGTTTGGCTTCCTCTTACCTACAAGATGCAACACTCTCAGCTCCAGCACCAGGTCTTCCCACATGCTGCCATGCTCGCTGTCATGATGATGATGGACTGAACCTCTGACACTGTAAGTGAGCCCACCTCGATTACTTCTTTTCCCTATAAGAGTTGCTGTGGTCATGGTGTCTTTTCACAACAAAAACCCAAACTAAGACAGAGTTCAAAGACGACTTTGCAATAAAGTGACTTTAGTACAAGTTAAATGATAAGATTATCAAACGGTGGAAATGAATTTTTTAAACCCCAAGTGAATACATAAAGCTTAATTATAACACAGCTTCTTGGTCTTGGTACTAAATGCTCAATCCAATTTGCCTGGAATAAATTTATACCAGCTAGACAGCGACTCCTTGAAATATCCCACGGAATACAGCTGTCTGTCAAAATGATTTAGAAAATCTGAAGTTGTTTCTTTTGTTCTGCCACAATCATTGGTTATTAATTGTACACGCGTGAAGTTTGAAGAAAGCAGCACTATTAATTGGGCTTTGCGGGGGACATTATAAGATTGTGCTAACAGTCAGAGGGGCTGATGAAAGGAAAAGTTTAATCCCCATGTAGTGCCAGGAGGGTCACTAATGAGATGAATTCTTGATGAGGCTGGAGCTCACAAAATGTTGATTCCAATTTTAGCAAAACAAAGCAGATTTGAATCTCATGTACACTTTACTCAAGAATGTTTTGAAATTTATTGTACTGGAATTAGCAGCTTTCTTCCATGTGGAGATCCTTTCTGATCCAGAATTTTATCATACATAAACAAATTAGCTTTAATATAATGTGTAGACACAGGAGCCAGAATTATTACTACCCAGCACTCTTTATTTAGTATAAAAAGGAGAACCAGCTGAAGTATAAAGACCTAAGAATTTTATTCATTAGTGCCACTTCTATAGCATTAGAATCATGAGTCTTAAAGTCATATTAATTTGAGTTAAATGGATCTACACTGTGGGATTTTTTTCCATTATAAACACAAACATTCATCTATGCCTACCTAATGGTGTGAATGCATTCTTCAATGAGATATAGCAATCTACCCCTCTTGCCTTTCTTTCTCATGCAGAAAGCATCTGAACAAATCTCTTCCACTAAAGGAAGTGTTTGGGTTTGAATTGAGGGCACTGTTCTGTGTGAGGATACTGGTTGTCTGTCAACATATAGCTCTGCAGAAGGATTCTAGAAACTAAATAAAGAAAATTGGAAGCATGGTTTCACCAGTAAACAAACATCTCTTCCCCAAGAGAACAGATAAAAGACTCTCTCGGGTTAATTTACTCCCACAGCCCTGTAGGTTGCTCAGCACAGGTGCGGGTTCTTAGGAGGAGGTGAACTCGGGGCTCTCTGGCAGCAGCAATCCATGCCAGTTAGACCAGGTGATCAAAATGTTTCCTGCCCATGACTGGAAGACCAGGTTGGCTGTTGGTCACAAGCACACAGGGCTTCTACATGATACTTGGACTTTTCAAATCATGATAACGGGACCCCAAATTTCCAAGAAGTGGAAGCTGAAGTAGGCTAGTGCTGGCCGAGATGCAATGAATTGCCCGCAAACACGGGCTATTTCATATCCCAGACTCACACAGACAAGTACACATTCTTGTTAAGACACGATTCATACATCACACAGCACTCACTTATGATGTGCAATTCAATACTTTATTTTTGTTACGGAGTTGCTTTACATTCAGACTGCTGTCATGGCTGCCCTTCTACCAATCTCTACTGGAACCTTGTGCCTTGTAGGTGTCACTAACCTTGAGACCTAAGCACCTATTTCATGTTCATCTCTAGATTCATTTTGCCACACCAAATGAATGAAATCATTCAATACAGCTTTTTTGTGACTAATGCAAGATACAACAGAGATGTATCTTTGTATCTGCATTAGTCCTCGTACAGTTAAGTATTGAAGTTAACCATCTATTCATCAGTCGGGGCTCTTTCAGGGAGCTTCTGACCTGGAGAAATTGTGAACGATGCAGCAGCATCACCCCCAGAGAAACATAAGCAGAGAAATCCACTTAGTGTTTACCTACAGGTGCAGCTGGGTCCTAGTGTAGATCTATGCTAAGCAGTGTGAGTGTCTGTAACAGGCTTTCTTTTGGCCACCAACCAGCTCCCAAATCATGGCCCAGAGACTTATTATTAGTTATGAATGCTCGGCCTTAGCTTAGGTTCATTCTGGCTATCTCTTATAACTTAAGTCATCTTGTTTCTCATCATCTATGTTTTGCCTTGGGGCCTCTTATTTTTCTTTCTTTCTGCATATCTTACTTTTGCTGCTTCTCATGCCTGGCTGCTTGGCGGCTGCCTGGTTTCTGGCCCCGGACATGTCCCTCTCTTTGTCCCTCATTTTCTCCTTTCTTTCATTCTCTTGAGCCTAGATTCCTCCCCCTACTTATTCTCTCTGCCTGCCAGCCCTACCTATCCCTCTTCTGCCTAACTATTGGCCATTCAGCTTTTTATTAGACTAATCATGTGCCCTAGCCAGGCAAGGTGAGACAAATGAAACACATCTCTACATAGTTAAGCATGCAGTGCAAACAAATGTCACACACCTTTACATAGTTAAAGTCATATTTCACACCAAGGGCCTGCTAAGCAGTTTTCCAAAGGAAGCTGTGTCTTTGCCACAAGCAATACAGGGGGATTCTTCTTCCCCCTCACACTTCTCAGCCCAGGATATTTTCTGTGTATTTTCAGTTGTACCAATCCTAGTTTAGGGCCATGATTCTGTTCATTATCCTAATAACTGCTGACATTAGGTGCTTTTGAGGCGCTTATTGGTTACTTATACACTTTCTTTGGGGGAATTCTTGGCTTATTTTCTCCCTTCACTGAATTATTTATATGTTTGCTATCAAATGCCAGGAGTTTCCTATATTTTATGGCTACTTGCCTTAGTATAGACATGATTTGCAGATATTTCCCTTTATCTGGCTGACATTTTACTATCTCAACAACATCTTTAAAATCATATGCATTTCTAATTTTCATAAAATACACCACTCTTTTGATTTTAACACTTGTATTTTTGTACCTAAGAAATGGATCCCTTGTCAACTTCATAAATACTTACCCTTATGTTTTCTAGGCTTTTACAGCTTTAACATATTTTAATCTAAAAGTCCATTTTGAGTTTTTTTATTTTAATGTGGTTTGAGGAAGGAGATACCACTTCATTCTGTAGATATCAAGTTGTCCCAGCACCATTTGTGGGTAATAATTTTTTCAGAGAATCACCTGGTTAAGCCTTAGCCAACCAGGTCTATCTCCCTTTCATTCAAAGACAACTTCCTAGGAACCCGAATTACACCTGTAAAATCTTTTGCTATAAGAGGAATTAGGATCACTGGAGTGAAATTCATCAAGACCTCAGGTCCTCCTTGCAGTCAAGAATGAGCTACAAGGCAGGACATGCTGGGGAGGGGAAGCACTTTGGAGGACTCTTAGAAACCTGCCTGCCAGGGCAGACAGTACTTTCAGGCCTGGGCCAGAATCTGGCACAGTATTGTTTCCCTTCTGTTCTGGTTAAACATTTACAGAGGTAACCTAAGTCCAACAGAAGAGCCAAGGACTCCGCTCCTACTAAGAGGTGCCTAAGGATTTCCTCCACTCTAGAGTGCCTGGAACAACCTACCACAAACTGTGCTGCCAAAAGAGCAGCTTTAGGTAAGTTATATTCTAGTGATCCTAAGAGTCTAAGGTATCTCTGAAAACTAAGAAGCTAATTTCTGATAAAGAGCGATCTGGAAAAGAACTCAATAATTTTGCTAGCTTGTAGACTGAGGAGCAACTAAAATATCAATTCCTACGGGAACTGGGCTAATACTCTCTGAGTTGTGTATTCATTAGATGCCCCGTTGAATTGCCCTGACTGTCCACACAGTATATTGCTTTCTTTGTAGGTAATAGGTGTTCCATTACTATCCTTAGACATATGATCCAAAGTACACACAAGAGTAATTTCCTCAGAGTCAAGAACAACCCTGGGTGTTGCAGGAGAATTGTTCATACAGCCAATCAACTATGTAAATAAAGCAATCTTGAATCTAGGATGGAGTCAGGGATTGACTGAATGGGATTAGCCATAAAGTCCTTTGAGGACATTGCAGGACAGCTAGAGAGGATTCTGGGAAGAAGGAGGAGGA
>LOJH01063392.1:2132-14546 GCA_001685095.1 Ellobius talpinus
GGGGGAGTGGGTGTGGCTTGTCTCTTAAAGGGAAAGGACAGATCATTATACAGAGAACATAATTTGGGTTCCTAGAATCTGCACTGGGGGTAGGAGACTTACAATTACTTGCAACTTCAACTCCAAGTGAGTCAGATGTCTCTGGTCTCTTCAGACACCTGCATACCCATAGTATCTGCCCTCACTCAATACACATAAGTAAAAAACAAAATAAAATAAGGTAGGATTTTTATACTCTGAACCACAGCAGAGCTATTTCTAATGATCATTTTCTTCAAATGAAAAATCAAGGGCTATGGATATAGCTCAGTTGGTTGGGTTCTTGCTTAACATGCAGGAATGCCCTGAGTTCAATCTCCAGCACTAACTAAAACTGTTGGTTTATACTGATAATCTCAACACTAGAGAGATGTAGGCAGGAGGATCCATTCAGAGTCATTCAGAGCTATATAATAAGCTCAAGAGCAGCTTGAACTAGATGATACTCTATCTTAAAAAATATTTTAAAATGCTATTTACAGCAAACTAGTGAATCTTCAAAAATGGAATAAGCTAGAATAGGATAAAAATAAACTGAGTTATGGGTTTCTAGTTCCTTATCTTAGACATTCACATGCTCCCATCCCTCCATGGCTAGTTACCACTACACACTGACTGTCTTTGTTCAGTGATGTAATGGAACTATCAACCGGATATTACGGTTTTAATACATTATTGCCTAACGTAGCAAATGTGTTGGTGGAGAAATAATTGTAACGGATACTGGAAAATAAATAATTAGCCATGTCTGTTCACCATTTTTATGAAAGTCTACTATTCTTGGAGTGGTCATCCCCTTATTTTCTGATGAACAAGTACAATGTTTGCATGCCTACATTTCTCATTTCATGTCTTCTAACGCCAACAACACAAAGTTTCTCACGTCCCTACCCAAAGCATGTGCTTCCTCTGCACAGAGGATGTTCAGGTATGAAGGTTAAAAAACAGAAAGAACAAAGGGAGAAGAAAAAGTGAAAATTATCTGTGTATTTATATAGTTGGCCTTGATGCTTATCTTAGAACTTCTGAGCACACAGGGATTAAGTAATGCTACACTGGGCTTCGTACCATTTCTAGTAGGGCACAGACAGGGAAATGTCATCATTTTAATGGGCATGGGTGAAAAGAGGGCTTCTATGTGGTTGACCAACTCTGACCAGCTCATCACTGGGCTGACAGGATAGAAGCTTGAGTGCAGTGGTTCTCTCCCTCCATCTTTAGTTTGGTCCTGGGGATTGAACCTATTGTGTAGCAAGCACGTGACCTGCTGAGCCCTTTTACCAGCCCTCTTCCCTAGGTCTAATTTTTAAACTACCACACTTATCACAATGTCCATAAATAAGTAAGGATTTCAGATTTGGAGTTAGTATTTGTGTAGTTACTTGTTTTTGATGACAGTTACTATAACCACCTGCCAATGAGGATTTTGTTTGCACGTTTGTTTGGCTTTCGTTGTTTCTAGGCAGAGTCTCATCTTCAGTGGCAGGTTCCTGCATCACCCAGTTCTCCCAGAGGAATTCTTGGAGTCAGCCACGTAGAATTTCCCTCCCTGTTTGCTAACAAAACATAATATTCCCTCACGTTGTGTAATAGCAGCCACATTTTGGTCTACAGTAATGATGTGTGAGTGTGAGTATTCTATTTGCCTTGCCTGTGCAAATTCTGTGAATGGCTGGGAAGGGCAGGGCGCTATACCTTCGTGCATGCAGGAAAGGGAGATCTTTTTAATTAGATTTTTTTGTAATGAATTTATATATCTCCTTCCAAGTTGTACAAGTTGTTACAGGCAGTATTTTGGAAACAAGCGCATGGGTACCGTTGGCTACTAAGATACGCAAGTGAAGTGTGCTGGGAGTACCTTCTCCTGGGAAGAAGGGTTTAAAAGAAGGGAGACACCAAATCCCGTTGCCATGTAAGGCTGTACAACAGCAAACATCATCTACACCCTGAGGGCTGTTCCTTAGTGGATCTGGCCTGGAATGGGCACAGCAGCTACTCTACCTGACTGCTGCCATGGGAGGCAGAGGAGCTGGCACAAGCCCTGAAGACTCGTGTGAGCAGGTAATTTGGCTGGAAGTTAAGGGAACCCAGCTGTAAGCGGTGATATCTATTAGGTAAATGATACCTCCTCCAGGGCAAAGTATCTGAACCAGTTTGACTTGAAATAACGTGATGTTTTCCCAATTTTTTTAAAAGGTGAGTTGTTTGGTGAGTCAGAAAACTGTCCTTATTCCTGTGAAACTTTTCCTGCTTCTATAAACCTCCCAGCAAAGATTGAATAAATTACCATATCCATGGAATGGATTTTTAGAGGGCTTGGGGGAGTTATGTCTTCCCCAACTTCTTATACTAGAGTCCTCAGCCCCACTGCCTCAGAATCTGCCACTTTGGGAGACAATACCTTTAAAAAGGCAACTGATGTAAACTAAGGCCACCAGAGTGGGTCCTAATCCAATACAAATGGCCTCCTCCTAGGAAGAGATTGAGATACATACGTGCTGTGAGCTCAGCAGAAAGGTCATGTGAGAACCTAAAGGAAAAGTCCTATAACAACCTAGCAAAAGAGCACCATTTGCAAGCCACAAACACTTACCAATACCTTAGTCTTGGGATGCATACAGCACTACAAAAAGGCAAACACATTTCTCTTTTGCTCTTGTTGAATCTGCCAAGTTAATGGTATCTTGTTATGATAAATCTACCAAACATAGGGCAAGAAATTAAAAAAAACCCACCCACTAAGAATTCTCTGAAATTTCTAAGACTATGTCCAATATATCTACTTTGGAGTCTCATTTGTAACTTTCTCTGACGTTTTGCCAAAGTTCCATAGCTCACAAGTTTATATCAGAAGGTTTTTCTATCTGGCCACAGGTCCCCTCAGAAGAGGATCTGAAGGGTGTTGTCCTCTGTGTGTTCTACGGATAATAGCATGGTTCTGTCCCCATTAAGACCCACAGCCTTTAACCCAATTTTTCATAAAGGAGAACAACATGAATTCAACAAAGCATGGTGGGTTCACATTGTAATCCCAACACTACAGGCTGAGGCAGGAGGATTGCTATGAGTCTGAGGATACTCTGGATTACATGGTGAATGCTAGCCCCCACCATAAGCTACAGATAAGAAAGAATATCTAAAAATGTTCATCAAAGTTTCTAATGGATTTGAACCAGGAATCTAGAAGAAATTTATTGGTAGAAACATTTTGTCATTGGGGTATTTGTAAATGACTTACCAATTATGAAAGTTTAACATGTGACTGTTGACAGCAAATCATTGTTCTGATGTTAATAGTCATTTGCACGGGGTAATTCATATGATGTTGAGTATTACTGCCCAGTTTTCTCTTTATTTATTTTATTTTTTGGGTGTGTGTGTGTGTGTGTGTGTGGTTTCTCCGTGTAGTCCTGGCTTTCCTGGAACTCACTCTGTAGACCAGGCAGGCTTTGACCTCAGAGATCTGGACCCGTGATGGGACTGAGGACATGTGCCACTATCATCCAGCTTCTTCCCACTTGTGAAGTCCGCTGCGCCTTGGACTTATGGGATATCATTTTGGTTTTTCTTTTCTCCTGGCAAGAACAAATCTGCTTATTTTTCTACCCTTTCCTTCTCTAGTTTTCAAAGATGCCCGAGTAACTTACTTATTGACATAATCAAACCATAACCATTACTTTTAAAATCATACTCTCTGCTATGTAACTCAGCTGGTGGGGTACTTACCTATCATGTCTAGGTTTGATCCACTGCACTGCATAGACCAAGCTGTAAATCTAGCACTCAGAAAGTGGAGGCAGGAGGACCAGTCTTCCTTGGCTACACAGAGAATTCAGGGTCAGTTTGAGATATCCATATACTAAATGAATATCCTTATACTAAAATGAATATTTTAAGTGTAAAATTTAGTTTTAGGTCAATCTGCTTCCTAGTTGATATGAATTGGAGACCCGGTTTGTTTTCTTTAGGAACTTCAGAGACTTGAGAGTTGGGCAGTGATGGTTCTAGAATTCCCATACTTCTTTTTATTTATATATTTTAGTTGTTTGGGGCTTTTCCATGTGTCTGGACATGGTTACCAGTACCCAAGAGCAATCTGAATGCCATTATGAGTTGGTAGGAAAAAGAGTTCCTACTGGTTTACATTTCCAAGCTAAAGCCAGCTTGGGTCCCACATCAAATGTTTACTTATTTATACAGTTATGTCTCAACTTTTTCACTCTTCTCCAGCTCAGAGTTTGAGACTCAGCCAACTACCCAACTACCTTTCTCAGACTCCTTTGCCGTTTAATTTCTTACTAAGTTCTGTTAAGGAGAAGCACCAGAGGATTAGAAGGACAAGCGAGGACAAAAGAATTCATCTCCTGTTTGTTTAGTTCTTATTTCACTCATCGCTTCAAAACAGGAATGAAGAGACATGTGGCTTCAACTCTCAGCCTTTTATTATTTTTACATCCCTCTGCATCCTTTTATACTGTGTTGGCTAAGAGGACCAACAATTGACAGCCTTTATCCCAGTGTGGTTGGCATAATAGTTACTCTGTCGCATGATAAGGCTGCTGCATATCCAAATCTCACCTATAATTTATGCCTTGATCCTGGGGAGCCTCCACATCTTAAAGTGATGGATCTAAGGACTCCGTCCACTGAGCTCTTGAGCCTCTAACTGTCAGCCCTTTGCTTTTGCTTCTTAGCATCATAAGGGAAATTAATTTTCTTCCTGCTCTTACAGCTTTATAATATCACCATGAAGTTTCCTGAATCAATCTGTTTTTCATTGAAATGTTCAGTGTAGGAGCAAGATTAGACTCTTATTAGTTGTGTAGGCTATAGGACTAACCAGTAATTATTGAGTTCAGATAATGACTACAATAGGCTGAATGAGGGCTATAGGCCAACGGTTGCAGTGAAAGGTAATCTTTTACTAAGAGTCATAGGTAGGGAGCATTACACTGGTGGGTAGCCAAGAAGGGAAGGGATACAAGCTACACTCATTATAGTTAACAGTTTTGTGATTTTGAATGCTGTTCTTACCTATTTTTAGTGCTACAATAGAACACCTGGGAGTGGATATCTGATAATGAACACAGATGAATGCAGGCATGGTTCTGGAGACTCTGAAATTCAGGATCTTGGGGTTAACATGTAGCAAGGAATGTCTCCCTACATCCTTCCTGTGGCAGGCAGAAAATTGGAGGCTGTAAGAGAACACGAAATTTAGCTCACAGCCCCAAACCCTTTAATAAAAGGCACCAATTCATTTATGAGGGCAATTCCCTTATATGATTCTTATTGGGAAGACATGAACAAATGTCTATTCATCCCAGATTGGGCACTGAGAGCAAACCAAGAAATGATTCTTCCCAAGCCTAGCTTAGTGAAATAATGAGTCTTTTGGGGTGACCTACCCTTCTCAGCAAGGTGGAGGGTGTCTTCTCCCTAGAAACTGATTACTGATTTTCATACCCTTGGTGGGAAGCCTCGCAAATCTTCTAACTTTCTGCAGCTTCTTAAGTTTTCTTGGCTTGAGTTTCATGAGCCCTTTCCCTCCAAGAGGGATTGTTTTAGTTAGGAGGAAACAGCTGCCAAAGGACTCATTGCCTAATCACCTCTCTTGGGCCCCACTTCCCAGCATTTGTATTTAGAAGTTCACTACATGTGGTCTTTGGGCAGCAATGCAAATCATAGCTCAAGGTGAACTAGAGAAGAGAGAAGGGAAAATGATAAGCGAAGTCACTGGTAAGGTTAGAGGGACTGAGTTTCAATCTGAACACATATTTAAGTGAGGATGAGAACTAACTAGAGAGGAAGGGGTAGCTAGATACCAGGAAAAGAGGAAACAGTTAATAATATTGAGTCAATCCAGTTGGGTCCAGTCACAGGAGGAGTTGGGTGTGCAGCTCAGTGGTAGAGTGTGCAGGAGCATGCATGAAGCCCTAGATTCAATCACTAGCACCCTTCCACCATCTCCAGAAAAGAAAGAAACAGAAACACAGAGTGATTATTCCAGCATAAGGTGCTGTAGATTTTTTTTTGAAGGAGAGTGGAGACTCTAAAGCACCTGCCGTCAGGGAGATAGATGTTTTAGGAGGATAGGAAGAACTTATTACCATTCTTCTCTGCTGGCCTCCACTTTCTCTTTTACAGCAGACAGAAGACGTCTTTAGGGACTACGAGAAAGAAAACAGGAAAGGACAGAAGTTTGGGAAGACAAAACTTTGAGAAAGGCTTTTGGAAGGCAGAGAGTAAGGTCCTCAGTGAATCCAGTGCTATTGCAGGAAATGCTGAGAGCACTCTTTGATTCACTAGCCATGGACTGCAGGAGTGCCTGTCAGCTTTCTGTCATCCTTTCTGGGATGGTCCCATGCAAACCCTGATGGACGAGGGATTGTAGCGATGACTCAGTGGCTAACAGCTCTTGCTGACTTTTCCAGAGGACCTGGATTTGGTTCCCAGCACCCAAACCAAGAAGTTCATGACCATCTATAATTCAAGCTCTGTGGGGTTTGATACTGTCTTTGGCCTCCCCCAACACAGCATATAGACATCGAGATACAACCATACACATAAATAAAATGCTAAATAAAATAAATCTTCAAGTGTTGTATATCAAGAAACTGTAGAAAAATATAAAGAAAATATGAACAAAGTCTTAAGAGTCGAGTATATGATAGTTTCTTTTTTTCACTAAATAAGATGAAAGTTGAAGTTAAGGGTTTGGAATGAAAATTATTCAGGGACAGAACATATTTATTTTGGAAAGAAAACAGAAGACTGAAGAATGCTAAGGAAGAGAGAGTGGAACTGCTAAGAGACTGAAAAGTCCAAGGAGTATGAAGAGTGACCCGTTGGATGCAGTGAAGAAGCAGTAGGAACCATAAGAGGATGTGGCCATAGAGTGTGGTTTTAACTTAATGATTTGATGACTACCAAAGATAATAGTGACAGACCTGGGTAGCTGGGGTCTAGTGGGTGCTATGGTTTGAAAGATGTCTGTCTCCATGAAAACATATTGAAATGTTCCAATGTAAAGGTGTTGGAGAGTGAGGCCTTTATGAGGAATCAAAGCTTGACATGGTGGTTCATGCCTGTAATCCCACCATTTATAAGAGGCAAGAGAATTATTATGAGATTAAGGCCATCCTGGTCTACATTTCAAGCACTAGGCTAGCCTTAGCTACAGAGTGAGACCCTAGCCTTGGGTGGTGACAGATACTTGCAATCCCAACACTTAGTGGGTAGAAAGGAGGATTGGAAGGCCAAGGTCATTCTCCATTACTTAGTGAAGTTGGAGGTATCCGGGGATGCATGAGGTCTTGTCTTGAAACAAACCACACTAAACAATGAAAGATCAACAGAAACACTCCTCTGAATATCTTCTAGCATAGACATTGACATTTTGTCTTTTCCATGTTTGGATTTGTAAAAATCAGTCATAAAAAATCAGTCATAAAATGGTAATTTCCAAGCACAAAACGCAGATTCAGAGGGGTGTGGTCCTGACACAATAGTGACTGACTAGCACCTGGTAACTTGTGGGGAAAAGGAAGGTTATGTGACAGCTATGACATCATCTTTCCTGTTTCAGAATCTCAGGAAAGATGATGTTCTGCTTATTTATACACCATTTCCCCTTCACCTTTCTTCCTTTCTGTTATGTAAGAAACATCGTGAGTGGACCATCCTTCTCACCGCATATGCCCAACATCTCTGACTCTCTCTCCTGGACGATACCCAAAACTTGACTATGTTTAGGATTAAGCTTCAGGAATCCATTTTGACCTGACTATAGCTACCATTGTTTTAACCACCCCTTTGCCCACTGTGTAACTCAGGAATACATCTAAACCCTCTAGGACATACCAGTTGATCAAGTCAGTCACTGGAGGAGCTGGGCATGCAGCTGATGGGAGAGTGTGCACCAGGGGTGTATGAAGTTCTCAGTTCAATTTCTAGCACCCTTCAACCTCCATCAAACAAACAAATAAACAAAAGCCTGGTCATTCAGGCAATTTACACTGGCTATTAATGTTTGAGATATCATTTTCTCTGACACTGGACATGTTAACAGTTTTTTTTAGAAAGAGTGAATATAGTATAAAAGGAGAAAGAACAGATTTTAGCTGGATAGAGCCCAATTTTTGTTTGGTTTAGTACTTGTTTTGTACTTTGAGATGCATGGATCCGCCTATCTTGCTGTGCCCGAGACACAGTTCTTTCATAAGTATGTCATAAATTACAATTTGAGCAATCTTGGATCTGTCTGCATCTTTCTTCAATATCATAGCTCCTCACGCCTTTGGGACCTGGTTCTCATACACCATAACTGCCTTTTCTCAAGCAGAAATGTGATGATTGATCTTGATTATCAATTTGACAGGATATAGAAAACAAAACAAAAACCCAAAACATGCATAATAGGAGAAAAATAGTAAGACATTGTAGGAGAGCAGAATGTGCTATTCCAAAATATGCCACCACCATACCATATTAAGTGATGTCAAAGAATTAGCTTAAATTTATTACGCTATGTGTATGTGTGTGTGTGTGCGCGCGCGCNCTTCTACGATGTGGATCCCTGCAGACCAAACTCGGGTTTACAGTCTTGATAGCAAGTGCCTTTACCCTGAGAGCCATCTTCCCAGAACCAACATATTAGTTTAATCTGAAAGCAACTGAGATGAACTAAATAGAAGCTTTCTGCCATCCTTGTAATGGCCAACCAAGACAAGGCATGAATCTGTAAAGGTCCTTTCCCCCAGCTCTTCCAAGAAAACCAGTGAAGTCCTCAACATGACACCTTCACAGACAGTTGGTATGCACCCTGGCTGTTGTGGCATTGTGCTAGAACTATCTTAGGTGTCCCTGATGCCTTAAGTCAGGCTTGTTAAGTACTTATCTTTATGAAAGTGATGGTTCTGTAGATTTGTTTTAGTATTGTTGTTTATGTTTTAATAAATTTTTGGAGCAATTTCAGCTTTCAGAAAAATTGAGGATAAAGTACAGAGATATGTATAATATGCTTCTCTCCTCAAGCTTTTTAAACTAAGAGTTTTAGTGTGGTATATTTTTAAAAGTAAGTGGAGAAAACTTAAAAGGTCTACAGGTGAATTAGCAACATTGCACCAATCCCATTATCTTGGTTTTAATAATGTATATATTTACATAAGAGGCCAATATCACAAGGAGGCAGGCAGAGGGTTCACTGGGATCTAAATACTATCTTGCAATCTTCTATGAATCCCCAATTATGTAGCATAAACTGTTTTAAAAGCCAATTTGAGAATAATCAAGATTCGGCCTAAAACAATATCATCCTTCTTTTCAGTCTCAAATGCTAACCTGCTTTAGTTAGCTTCTGAGATGAGACCTAAGTAGGCTAATCAAGATGATTTGGCTTTGCATATTTGTGCCCTCTTGCAGGGTAGAGAATGATGAGAACAGCTCTCCCCAGAGAGCAGGGCTAATAAGGTATCCAGTGCTTGGCTCTCAGGAGACCACTGAGTCTGCCTTGCTCTTGCTCTTGGTTCTGCTCTGGCTTTACTGGAGTGGTTTCATTTGGACTAGCTTTCACCTCTACTGAATATCCATTCCCGAATTCCCCTCTGTCAGCCATGTGCCATGACTAACCTGGCACTGACCACCCGCCTGCCTGAATCTCACATGACTTCAGTGTTGCTCCATTTCTAGCAGGCTGGCTCAAGGGTCTTAGCACGACCTGTCCTTCTGACTGTACTGTTTGCATACTGTGCCTATCCTAAGTGAGACTTCCTTGTAGGGCCTTCACCTGCTATTCAGAATTTCTTCTTTCTTCCTTTGTTTCCCGTCAGATCATAGACATTTTCTACCATGGTGCTAATAGCACTTCATAATTGTATCATGTTTGCTTATCCATTCAATGCTCAGCTTCTCTCTCATCTGCAGCTCAATCAGGACAGAGGCTATGCTATTTTCTTCTGTGAGTGGGGAGCAAGTCATGCGCATGGGTGAGAGAAGATGTGGGAAAAACAAAGACCAAGTTAAAGTCCGAGGAGTAGTAAAGCCCATGTGGCAGGGAGAGGAGAGGAAAGGGACAAAGGGGCAAAGCATGGATGGGGAAGGACTACGCAGAGCATGTGGGGACAGTGACTTCAGAGCAGAGATATAATGACTTTGCTTTTCTTTGGCGTGGCATTGAAAACCTCTGTATCATTTTCAGCAAACATGATCTGACTGGTTTCAAAGGTATTTCCGTTTTCTTGATTCTCTCTATGTAAACATAGTTGAAGGAAGAAAAGAAGGGTGTTATCCATGATCTCCCTCAAATATTATCCTAGCTTCCTTCTGTGCCATGTTTCACTTGTATTTTTTCTTTGGCTTCATTGGTTATCCTACTTGAGAAACTAAGAAGAAAGCTTATTGAGCATTTAAACAAATGACCAAGCTTTTACAAACTAAGATCTGTGTACCCCAAGCATCTGTGCTCTGAACTACCCCACTCTACTTCTGGAGTATAAGCTCTGAATTTGAGTAGAATAAACACTATTTATGGTGGGACGTGTCTGTAATCCCAGGACTTGGGAGTCGAAGCAAGAGGACCATAAGTTCCAGGCCACCCATTTCAAAAAACCAACTAACCCACAAAGAGAAGAGTCGGATAAGAAAAGGTCTGAAAACATGCATGCAAGTAACATTACACAGGCTGAGCAAGGTGTACTTATGTATTTAAGAATATATGTATATGTGTGTGTGTATACATACACACTATATATATACATACACAACACACATACACACACATATACTGCATGTGTGAATAAATAACAAAAATTAATAAAAAGAGGTCATGAATAGGAAAGAGAATAAGGAGAGGTATGTGGGAGGGTTTGGAGGGAGAAAAAGACAGGGTAAGAGGATGTAATTATAATCCCAAAATAACTAAAATAAATGATTAAAAATAAAAACAGTAAGAAGAAAAGCATGTCAAAGAAGCTAGACCCAACACTTTTTTTACCCCAGGGCTGGGCTGGGCGCCCATCGGAACCTGGCCTCTCAGGATGATTCACCATCCTATAGTTTCAGTAATGGAGCCAACATGAACATATGATCCCAGAAAGTCTCACCAGAGCTTTCCTTTTGCAACTGTTATTAAAACCAGAGCAATGCATTCTTTTTTGGTCCTGGTGTTGCACGCAAGCATGTAATCAGGAAATACCATCAATTATCTTTCCTTCCACAAGAGAAAGTCAGTCCACAATGGGAAAAAATTAATAATTTGGGCCTAGAGTCTTCCTGGTTAGTCATCTCAGGAATGCTTTGTAATATAATCCACAGAAGGGGTGGAAAGAGGAAATGCATGCTCATTTTGCATAAGCCGACCTTATATTACTATTAGCCCTAAGGTAGTTGCGGGAGCAGAAACTTTCTGTCAGAAATAAAGTTTGCTAAATAAAATTGGCCTTTAACCCAAGGCATAGTTGTTCATTGACAAAGAAAGGGCCACATATCAGACTTCCTCTATCTTTCTTCTCCTCAAATGCCCTTGTTAAAATCCACAAACATTAAGCTCTTTTCCCAAACACTATGCTGGGAGCATGATGTGCTTACCTGTAATCCTAGCACTCAAAAGATGTAGGCAATAGGATCAGGAATCTCAGGGCAGTAAAAAGCAACAACAAAAGGACCTTTGAAAAATATTTGAAAATTTGAAAAATAAGGTGAAAGAGAGACCAGACTAGAATTTGTAAGAATCAAAATGGTAAACGGATTCACCGTGCGTGGTCACTTTTTGTCAGACTTCTAACTAAAGTCTCTGGAGAATTTCCATGATTTTTAGGAAGAATCCATTCATCCACGAGTCCTGTGATGCTCCAGTGACCCAGCATACAGCTTTCTCTACTACCTCTCTGTCCCTGGTTGTCCTGGAACTCACTTTGTAGACCAGGCTAACCTCTAACTCACAGTCTTGGGTTTTATATCCTAGCTCTACTTCTTGTTCTGGTTCTGCTTCTTGACTTCAGATGCGATGTGACCAAATACCTCTCTCCCAATCCCAGGCTTCTCCAACACAGACACACAGACAATGCACACACTCTCACAGAGCCAGTGTCCAAGTGTGCTATAAGCCAAAATAGATCCTTTCTTCCTTATACTGTATCTTGTCAGATATTTTATCAGAATTATGAGAAAAGTAACTGATAAACCCATAGTATACAAATAGGCCCCAAAGCTTACACAATGTGATGCTAAAGCCCCAGTCCTTTGTACAGTGGGACCTACTGAGTTAATAAATTCTCTACCCCAGCCTGCTCGCCCCCTCCCCAGAAGTATACCATCTTTTTCCCTTTTTCTTTTCTTCTTCTTCTTCTTCTTCTTCTTCTTCTTCTTCTTCTTCTT
>LOJH01063394.1:0-10730 GCA_001685095.1 Ellobius talpinus
CAATTTGTGTGTTGTTATTTCGGGGTTTAAGCTAGCCGTGCGGGAGCCAGGCGGTACAAAAAGTAGGCCTCTGCTCCCCTTTCACTACAGATTATGATGGTCAAGTCATCTTCTTTCTGTTAGTTTCCATGTGTGAGAAAAAACATGGTGCCTTATTTTGCCTGGTGTCGCAAGCTAGCTGGTTTAATATCCTCACATGATTTTTGTCTGATGTTTCTTTTAGATTCATGCTATGCATCTTGATAATATTAAAGTTTTATAGTGCCCTCAGGATGTCACATCAGAGACACAGATTTGTCTTCCTCCTATTTGTGACTTTAATGTTCTCATGCAGCCAGAGAGCCAAGGGTTTGTCCAGATCTACTGTGTGGTCAGTCACTCTTTCTCTTTGAGTGTAGAATGTAAGCAAAATGATTATTTCCAACTCTGCACATTCCCTCTACATTTATCAGCCAGGATTCTTTTTTTTTTATTCTTCCTTGTGGCCTTTTTAAAAGTATGACTTACCTATTCCTGCTATTTTCTATGTGTTATAGCCACTACTGTATAGATTTTGATGAGAAATTGTCTTAGATATGGCTATTAGAAGCCTTTCCACACTTAGTCCATGGTGCCTTTTTATGCCTCCATAACTGGTATGCATTTATTTCTTATGTCCTAGAGACTGAACTGAGAACTTTATACATGCTTGATAATCACTATACCACTGGCCTATAGTCCTACCCCCACCCCTTTTTCTTTAACACTGTTTTTCCTACTTAGTTTCTTTTAGGCTCAAGGTTAGTTTCTCAGGGTCCTTTTTTTTCTTGCCTCAGTGCCAGTCAGCCTGGGTGGCTTTAGAAGAGAATGGAGGATATAGATTGGAGTATGGGTGGGAACTTTCAAATTCAGGAAGACTGTCTTCCTTTTTCTGTTGTACATTCTTTCCTCAACTTCTGATGATGACCGTTACTTTAAGGGGTTCCTTTTGTTTAGCATATCCAAATGAAAAATCTTTAGTCTTTTCCTGCAAGAAAATCTTCTATATTCCCCAAAATGGTATCTTGGTTTACAAATTCTTTACTACATTAATATTTTTTCTTTCCTTTCTTCCTTCTTTTCTTTTTTCTAGTACTCTTAAGTAGTTCTTTACACTGTTAGAGCTGATTCGTTTTATATCCTTTCATGGTTTTCTGCACAAATAAATGTGCCTTTTTGCCCATCAGCCCATTCTGGCTTCACATCCAGTGCACTGCTTAGTTTCCCCCAATTGCCTGGAACATACTAATATGCTCACTTGTGTTCCAGTATCTACTTACTGTCTTCTTGCCTCTTTCTTTTTTCTCATTTTAAGTGGATTTTGGTAAATAAATAGAAGTGAGAATAATTCAGTCTGCTTATTTATCCACAAATCTTATGTGATTTTTGAAAGTTTTCTTTGTGTGTATGAGTGTTTTAGTTGCGGTGTTGTGCACTGTGTGTGTGCCTGGTCTTCACCAGTGATTACCTCTTCAGCCCCTGATAAAATCATTGTGAGTGAGTCAGTCGTTGCAGGAAGGGTTTGAGGTATTGTCTATTTAGGAAACTTAGAACTAAAATAGGGTGACCCTGAATATTCTGCTTCATTGTATTGCATAAAATATTTTTCTCTGCTGTTTTTGGTTGTAATATACCCCATAATGACACTGGACAAGACATCAGTTGTGCTTCTAAGGAAACGGTGTTACTAATGTAAAACAGAGAATCAAAAGACTTCATTATCCCCCCCAGCATTGTTTAGGGGAAAGGTAATGATCTAGAATCCTTAATAGGTTTAATATAGTTGGTAGACTGTCATCTTGATCACTTAATTGTCTTTACTCTCATTCTTTATTTTCAAGTGGGATGTGTCTTGGAAGAGGTTTTATTAGAGGTAGAGTTCACCATTGTAGATGGCAAAGGAGGACTTACCTGAGTGGAGACCTTTGGGAAGCAGCAGAGGTAGACAGTGTCTATATTTGGAAGGCAGTGTTCTGGAAAGAGCAAATAAAAAGGCTTGTGAAGTGGGTCAGAGAGTTACAGGGCTCAATAAAAGAATGACATGATTTTCCTTTTAATACTCATTCTGTTAGGTATACTAAATATATGTGATTATATGGGTAGTGAATATACAGTGAAGAAGGCAAAATCAAGATTTCTGTCAAGTTTGAGTAATGTCGAGATACAATTTTCTGAACTCTTGTGTTAAAACTTGTAATCAGGTGAACACTGTCTCAGTGTATCTTTAATACACATACAACTATAAAAATGAGTACCAAATATCTAAAATAAATTTCATTTTTCTACATGTGTTAGTTTTTTTAAGATATATTTTTAATCTTCATAGATGGATTTAAGTAGATGCTTTAGATAATGAGTGTACTGTTTTAAGGAAGGCTAAAGTAAGAGGTTTTTTTTTAAAAAAAACACAAAAACTGATTCTATTTTTCCATTGAAAAAATACTGTTTTAAAGTGTGTACATATAGATGTTTTATATTTATACGTAAATGTTTGAATGCTTTCACTGAGCCATGAATCATTTAAAATGCCTTTTCCAATTGTATATACAAAATGTTTTATCATATTTAATCCTTTCAGTAAGATGAGCATATTATTATCCTCCTTTTCTTCGATAGAGAATTGAGAATTTATGTAACTTATTTAAGATTAACATACCTTGATCTTAGAAGGCTAGAAATTAACATGTCAGGGGAAAGTTTTGTGCATGAATATTAACTAACTGTTCTAAGAAAGCCTGAGTTAAAACTTGTAATTGGTAAAAGAAAACTAGCTTGCCACATGTAGTTCATGTGTTAAGTTTAGGTGTAGTTCATGATAACCATGCCAGCACTTGGGAGGCTGAGACAGTAGGATTACCATTAGTTCAAGGCCAATGTGGCCTAAAGTATGAGCCCCTAGCTCAGAGGGAAAATAAAAAAGAAAACCATCCGCAGTAGGTTCCAAAAAGAAGCATAGATATATGAAAAAGCAAATATTTGGCAAGTTCAGGCAAAAGTGATAATACCCAGGTAACACCCTATCATTTGATTTTGTGATACATTGCTGGCTGAAGAGAACCACAATATGCCCCTGTCACCAAAATAATAATAATAATCATCATCATCATCATCATCATCACCCACTGAAAATCTTGGTGTTTTACAATTTTGTGTTGGGCTGCTTTCATAGTTCTCCTTGAGTCACCTTGCTTTGTGAAAGCCTACTCAGAGCCAGTTGGTGGGAGCTAATAGAACTGTTCTTTCTTCATACACACAGGTTTTTTTTAATGTGTTAGAATTAAGACCCAAGTGAATAGGGTTCAAGTGTTTAAAGGGTAAGGTAGAAAACAGTTACATTATGTTTGGTGCTACTAGTCATTGAAATAAGGTCTTCTAACTTCTTATTTTGATTTATATGATCATTTGATTTTTTTCTGTATAGAATTATTAAAAGGGACAAATTTACCACAGAATTGAGATATCTATTTTGTTTCTCACTAAATCTTTTAATTAATAATAAAATTTCTTAGATGTGTGGTTGGTCAGTCTTAGTCTCTGTATATGCGACACTGACACTGATATTATCTAGTTTCTATATTTGAAGAACATTGTTTTTATTCCCTGGACTGTGGGGACTTTCCCAAGACCATGGTACCTATACTAGGCTCTGAATATAGCCAGTTGGCTTTCTTTAACACCTAATCTTACATATTCTGTGAGAAGTTATGTCAGCTAAATTTAGTCATCTTCAGGTTAGACAAATACCTGGAATCATTTATTTTTAAGTACATAAGTTTCATCTTGCTTTACTACGTGAACAGGTCTTTCAGCTCATTAAACCGTAGATTCTACTCGCAAGTATATTTTCATTTCTCTTTTATTTGATCAAGGTGTAAAGTAAATAATATTGAAAGCTAGTGCCTTTTTATTGTAAAAATAAGCTGTCCTCCTTCTGAGATACTCTGATTGAGTAGAATGTCTCCCACATATAATCTATAAAGGCTAGATACTTTTTCTCTCTTAACACACTGTATCTCTATGGTTACTTCCCCAAATAGCATATAGGCTTAACAATTAGCAATTTAGACTGCTTTATGTTGTGTTGTCCTCCATTGTCTCCACGACCACCACCACCACACACAGACTTTCTCTCCCCCTTGCCTCCTCATTATACTTTTAATCCTGGAACACTATTAAATAGAACCAGAGATGGAAGGCTGGAAGATTTAGCTGTCACTAAAATGTCTGCTGTATGTGCAAGAAGACCTGAGTTCGGATCCCTAGTACCTACATAAAAAGCCAAGCATGTTGGTGCACATCTTTAATCCCAGTTCTAAGTGAGTGGAGCATGATGGCAGGAAAAATTCCTTGGAGTTTATTAGCTAAATTGATGAAATCCAGGTTCAGCAAGAGACTCTGTCTTTAGACAAACAAGCAGAGGATAATGAGTGATGAAGGAAGTTACCAGACAGTCTCCTCTGTTCCCATACACACATGTGCAGGAACACATACATAAACCACACAGAAAAGCAGCAGTCATAGGGATTTCTCCAGAATGTGCTGGAATGTTAGCATCTAGTTTCTAGCAGAAGCAGTGCTAGCAATGACTGGTTTGCAAGACCCAGAAGGTGAACAGCCCTGCCGTACAGATGCCATAGGTAGTGCAGTATCTGCAAGAATTTTTTTTACGTAGTTCTGATTCTTTTATTAGCATTGTAAGCTTCCAAATAACTTCTAAATAAATTCCTTATGTAAACAAGGATCAGTTTCTGTTGTCTATAGTTTAGGACACTGATTGATTCATATTGTTTGAATCTAATTGTAATTATTAAACTGCCTTTGTGTTGAGCATAGCAATTTTAATACTTGGTGTTTGTGAAAAAGAGGAAGATGCTAGATTTAGATAATTACAAGTCCTTCATTAGTATTTGCCAAGATATTTTAAAATTGGGCAGAATTTAGATCAAATCTTGCCAAAAACAAAATAAAATCCAGCTGTCAATCTTCTGACCAGCTAAACCTATGACAGATACCTGGTGCAAAAAGGCTGCTAAAAAGTGAGACGGGAACCACAAAAATGAACCAGAGAAGAATAATCTCAAATTTTGAGTCTAAATCTATTCTTCCATCTTCACTTGACTTCAGGACAAGTATGTGTGTGGGCCAGATACAAAGCAGCCAAACTGAGATCTCAGTGGTCAAACACAGAAGTACCAACTGGAGTGTCATGGAGTTGCCAGCTAGAACAAATGCAGTCTTTTTGAGAGTAATAGGACAACATTCAGAATTTAAGGTCTAACATTTACAATGCCAGGATCAGCCAAAAATTTAGCATAAAAATAAGCCTGCGAATTGCTATTGTCTCAAGGGAAACGACCTGGACAACAAATGCTAGACTCAAGGTGAACTGCTTACTAGAATTATTTGACAAGTATTATTATGTTCAGTGAGGTTTCTAAAAATGCTTTTAATAAATGAAAAACTAGACAGCTTGATAATTCACTTGATAATTCAGTGGCTAATTTTTGCATGTGACTTTTTCCATACTAAAAAAAAATCCCTTTGAAATCCTCTTGTCATGTTCTAGTCTAGACTGTTGGGCTTTTTTACATGATTCTGCTGCTGCTATTTCTCTTTTGATGTCCATAAGAAGTCCTTTTGCTTTTTTTCTTTGTTGCATTATTTTCTTCTTTCTTTTTTTAAAATGTACATTGGGCTTTTCCCTGCATGTATATCTGTATGAGGATGCCAGATCTCCTGGAACTAGAGTTCCAGGCCATGTGGGTGCTGGGAATTGAACCCAGGTCCTTTGAAAGAGAAGCCAGTGGACCTTGTTGGAGGAAGCATGTCCCTGGGAGATGGCCTTTGGGGTTTTCAGAAGTTTAAGCCAGGCTCCATGTCTAACTCTTCCTGCTGCCTGCAGATGTAGTTCTAGATGTAGAACTCTCCTTCTCAAGGACCATGTCTGTTTTTGTGCCATCATGCTTCCTAATATGACAATAATGAACTAAACCTCTGAACCTGTAAGCCAGCCCTAGTTAAATGTTTCCCTATAGGAGTTGCTGTGAGTCAGGTGGTAGTGGCGCACACCTTTAATTCTAATACTCGGGAGGCAGAGGCAAGTAGATATGAGTTCGAGGTCAGCCTGATCTACAGAGTGAGTTGTCTACAGGACAACTAAGGCTACACAGAAAAACCCTGTCTCAGAAAACAGACAACAATAACATCAAAAGAGTTGTAGTCATGGAGTCTCTTCATAGCAATAGAATACTAAGACAGTAGCATAGAAATGTACTTATAGTCAAATCTGTTTACCATGCCCACAAGTTTTAGCCTATTTAAGTTATTGCTACTCCAACTGTTTTTGGTTTGTTTTTCTTGTACTATACTAGCTTTACTTAGCTTAACTTTTCATTGCAAGTTGCCATAACTTCAAAAAACTTTTTGTCTTGGGCTAGCAAGATGGCTTGGTATATAAAGGCACTTGCTGTCAAGCCTGATGATGACCTGAGTTTGGGAGAAGTGACTCTTGCTAGTTGTTCTCTGACCACAGGTGCTTCATGGTTGTGCATGCCAACATACATCCAAAACAAAGAAATTTGAAAAAATTATAAATTAAGTTTTCCTTTCCCTCCTTTAGGAAGGAAAAATGTCTTACCAGTTCTTAAAGTTTTCCACCTTTTGGGCCTTTATCCTTCACTTTTTTTTTCCTAGTAATCCTTGTTAGTGCCAAGACCAGAGAGACTCAGACTGGATCTCAGACTGTTAAGGGTGCATCAGATCACATAATAGCCAACAGAAATTTTTTGTTGGAATTTTTAAAAACAAAGTTAACACATAGTAAGCAAAGAAGCAGTAATTTCAGTGAAAGTCAGGCAGGGTTTGGGGAGCATCTCTTAGTCCCAGAGCTGAGGAGGCTGAGGCAAGCAGAGCACATGTTTGAGACCAAATGATACCCTGCCTTAAAAAGAGTTTAAATGAAGTCAATCTGTTCTGTTTCGTAGTGTGAACAGGGTGATGTACAAAATGAAACTTGATTGCCGCTTTGCCATCATCATTTTACTATTTCCAAGCATGCTCTCTTACCAAATCTATCATTTTATTCCATGGACCCAGTTTCTCTCACTTTGTTAGTTGAGGTTTACAGTCAGTGTTTTATATGTGCCTCCTGTTCCTTAGATTGATAATAGATATGACTTCTGTTTGCTCATGGAAAAGTTTGCCGGAGAAAGCAATGAATTTTGAACTATATATGGTTATTTCCTTTTATTTTTTTAAGCTTTACTGAGATTGTTGAATACAATACAAAATGTAAAACGTTTTTAGGAATCATGGCTACAAATAAAATGAAAGTGATAGTGGAATAGAAGTTGAAAAACCACTGTACCAGTTACTGTGGTAGAGTGGTCATTTAATTTCTTTGCTTGGTTCTTCATTATAGTATTGTTTTGTTCTCTCCAAGAAGCTTTCTCATTCTCGATTCTGTTAGGCTCTTTGGATATCTGGAGTTTATTTTCTTATGTTAACATCTTTTTAGTTATACTAAGGTATGTGTTGCCATGTTCCCCCCTTCTATTTTTCTTTCCTTCCTTTCTTCCTTTCTATTATTCTTTGCTTTGTGCCATATTCTTAACTATGATGACGAGGGAGTAGTAATCCAGGAGATGTTTCACTTGTGTCTTTTGCAACTTAAAACAATGGCTTACTATCGTATAGAGAAATTGTTTCATAAACTAAAGAATATTGTGGAGTTGTTTTGGTATATAAATTGATAAAGAGATCATAGAATGATATTTAAAAAGATGGATAAAATAAGCATCAAGCCCTGAAAGTATAATATGTATGATTCTGCTCACCTATTTTGTTGTTATGATATCCAGATAGAATTCCTTACCCTGTAAGGGAAGGATGACTGTAGAAGAGGAAACTGACTCTGCCCTATCTGATAGAAAAGGTAGTAAATGTGATGTAGTCTTGTCATATTTGAATTCACTCAACGAGGAGGAAACATTTTCTTTATGTATATTGGGTAGATTGGGAATACATGGGACCGACATGAAGACAGGGGATATCTTTCTGGAGTCTGGTCTTTCCTTCTGTCACATGGGTTCCAAGGATCAAATTCAGGTAGCTAGCTTGTGTGCAAGCACTCTTACCCACTGAGCCCTCTCAACAGCCAGCCCTCACTTTATGTATTCTTCTTGCCAGCAGTCCAAAACACCAAACCAAGAACTGACATTTCCATTAATGCTTGCATATTGATGCATACTTTCCTCTAGCTTTTGTTTATCATTTTTTACTGTTTGTGCTTTATTTGCTGGTTTTTCATTGGGAACTTTCTTGGCAGTAAGTATTCCTAGATATGTAAAAGTTAATTTTCAATATTTGGAAGAAAACACTAACACTTGTTTCTTGATTTTGAATTTCATTATATAAGCCTGTTAATTATGGGATTTTTTTAACGTTTTAGTTTTTGTTGGCATATGTTAATTATCCATAATTGGGTTTCATTATGACATTCCATTTATAAATAATATATATATTATATTTGTTGTTGTTTTGTTTAGTTTTGTTTTTTGAAACAGGGTTTCTCTGTAGCTTTGGAACCTGCCCTAGAATTTTCTCTGTAGACCAGGCTGGCCTTGAACTCACATAGATTCACCTGCCTTCGCCTCCTGAGTACTGGAATTAAAGGTGTGTGTCACCACCACCCGGCTATAATATACTTTTGTATTTCCTTCCATTACCCATCTTTCACTTACAGTGATACCCTTCCCTTTCCCAACAACTAAACTGCTTCTACTTCCTTGTCTTTTGTGTTTGTGATCCAGTGAGTTTGAATATGGTTATTTGCTTGAGTATGGGGGAGCAACATGAGCAACACTGAAGAAAATGACTCCCCCTCCCCCAGGACCATCAGCTTCCAGTAGCTTCTCCTCTGGGAGTTAGTGTCTCCTGATCCCCTGGAATTCACTTTTGAATAATAAACTAAGGGGAAAAGATAGTAAATGTTTTCTCTCAAACTTACTTAACCTTTTGTAAATTGTGGTTTTGGTGATGATAGTCTCACTTCTTAAGCTAACTTCAATCATTTGATGAACAATATTATTTCTGTGTTTTTAAATAGATGTTTATAGATTATGTATCAAATCATTTGTGTGAGTAGTGAATGAAACTTGGATTTTATATATAATTGACAGTTTCTGAGACATCTTGAAATAAGCTATTTGAGTAGAAAAATTAAAAAGTGAAAGCAGTCTCTCAGCATTGAGAGAGTATGGTCACATTTTGTGCTGAAGGGAACTGCACTTCTAAGAATGTAATTAACTTTGCTTTTCACTTTCTTCTTTGTTTCCCCAGCCTCATGATTTTGATGAATGTCGGTTTGATATCAGTGTTAATGATAGTGTTTGGTATCTTCGTGCTCAGGATCCAGATCACAGACAGCAGTGGATAGATGCCATTGAACAGCACAAGGTAAGTGCCCAAAGATGGGAGGAGAAAGACCACTGACCCAAATCATCATGGACAAATTAATTAAAGCAAGCCTTTTTATTCATGTACACTGGTGCTTCCACCTAAGCTGGGGTTTGAGAGGTCAGCACTGAATGTGAGGAAGACAAGGCTTTTTATAGCTCAGGGGTAAAGGGTTCCCAAATGGGGGATTTGGCAAGCAAGATAGACAGGGTTACAGGAGCAGAAAATCTTAACAAGTTAGTCCTAATGACCTCCAGAAACAAAGAAGTGGTTGCAAGGTTGGCAGAACAAGATAATCATGACAGCAGGTAGTTATAACATTGTAGTTGTAGGTGATCATATAACCGTTTGAAACAAAGGTAGGGTTGCAAGATGGTATAAACAACCTTTAAAAACAAAGACATGATTACCAATCCTGGGTCAGGCAGCAGTTCAGAACCATTTGTAGTTAAGGTTACAGGTGGGGCATAGCCGAATCCTTAAGAAACAGGTTTAATGACAAACAGGAATGAACCTATTTGTCTTTATTACAAGATGGCCTTTAAGCCTAAGATGGAGACAGACTGGTTTTACAGTGTAAAGAATTATGAAGTATGTTCCTGAAAAATGGAGTGGTAAAGATTAAAACAGTAATATAGGCATTTTAGAACAGTTTTTTTGTCTTAACATTTCAATTGCATGAAGGTATTTGTCACAATAAATGATTCTTTATTGTTAACTGATACAAAAATATAGCCTGCTCCATAAACTATACTTTTGATTTTGTTGTTGTTGTTTGAGACAGGGTCTCTGTGTAGCCCTGTCTGTCCTGGGACTCTATGTAAACCAGGCTGGCCTTGAACTCATACAGATTGCCTGCCTTTGACTCCCAAGTGCTGGGATTAAAGGTGTGCACCATCATGCTTACCTTGTAACATGTGGGCCAGCTTGTTGGGGTTTCTGTCTCACCCGGTACCCCACAGCTGGCAAGCACCCAAAGAAAATCACACAGAGAGTCTACATTAGGTTATAACTGATTGGCCCATTAGCTCAGGCTGCTTATTAGCTCTTATAGTTTATATTAACCCATTGTTCTTATCTATATTAGCCACATGGCTCGGTACCTTTCTCAGAGGGGAAGCTCACATTCTGCTTCTTCAGTGGTCTGGGCAGGAATGGGAGGAATGGGTTTCCTCCTTTCCAACATTCTCCTGTTCTCATTGCCCATCTCTACTTCCTGTCTGGTTGACCTGCCTATACTTCCTGCCTGGCCAATC
>LOJH01063395.1:0-10606 GCA_001685095.1 Ellobius talpinus
GGATAGGCTCCAAAGCTACAGAGAAACCCTGTCTTGAAAAACAAAAAACAAAAACAAAACAAAAACAAAAAAAGTAAATCTTTAAATGATGTGCTTGGGTATCAATTGACAAGGATGAACTTGTGATGGCTTTGTCAACTGGATTAAAGTAAGAAATGCTTAGAGATTCAGTGAGAGTAAGGGTATTCCCAGAGAGGGGTAATGAGGGGTAAGACACACTTGTATAGCAGTGGCGCCATTTCACAAGCTGGGTCTAGGAAGGAATCAAATAGGAAAAGAAGAGAAGGGGAGCTGAGCACAAATACCTCCCCACATACTTTTTTAAGACAGGGTCTTTCTATGTAGTCCTGGCTGTCCTAGAACTCAATATGTAGACCAGGCTGTCCTCAAATTCACAGAAATCCACCTGCCTCTGCCTCCCGAGTGCTGGAATTAAAAGCATGAGCCACTACCACTCATCTCTGTTTCCTGATCCTCCTAGAGATGAGCAAGCAGCCTCCATGTTTTCCCCACCATGATGGATTAATTGTACCCTCAAACTGTGAGCCAAAATGAACTCCTCCCTTACATTACTTCTTGTCAAGTATTGATCGAGGTAGTGAGAAGAGTCCTGCAGCCCCTTAGGGTAGAAGCCATCAAACCTGTGACAGCCCTTAGGTCTGGAAGCAAATATCACAAGATTATGAAGAACTCCTCTTAGGCTATAAGAATGACTCCTTGATTTTAGGAGCAACCTTCCTAAGGTTATGATGAAATTTCTCTGATTCTGTGCAACCCATTAGTTCTGTGAGTTATTCCTTTCAAGACTGTATAAGCAAGCCCCTGGTCACATGGAACCTCTATAGACTAAGTGTTCTGGCCAAGATCCCCTCCTTATATTATAGCTGACAGCTACATCTGTAAAATTTAAGAAAATGTCCCCACTGCTCAGGAGGCAAAGACCAAAGGATCTCTGTGAGACCAGTCTGGTCTACATGCTAAGTTCCAGGACAGTCAGAACTACATACAGAGACCCTGGAAGAAGAAGGGAAAAGAAAGATGATGACAAAGGAAGAGAAGAAATGATGTCCCTAACAGATGGCATCTCTTTATCATCAAGCTACCCTAGTCCCTAAATTGAGGACCCAAACATCATGGACATGCAAGCTGTTTCCTACAATGTTTTTTCCAACTCTAGCCTACAGAAAGCATGCATATGATAAAATGGTTGTTTTATGCCACTAAAAGTTACTAGATGTATTTATACCAGAAATAACCATGTACTTTTGAAATAAAGTTCACGATCTAGGAAACATACACCAAGTTAAACCAGTTTCCTGAGGTCGCTCTGCCCAGCTCCAAGGTCCTTTAGTTTCTTCTTCTATATAATAATACAGACTTCACAGGAAATCAGGAAGCATTCTGTAACTTGATAAGCTCTGGTGCCTGTTAAATTTCATCAACTCAATTCATGTATCATGGTATTTTTCAAACTCTGAGTCAGCTAGACAGTTGACTGAACAGAGAAAAACAGGGAATCTGTGTGGGGTTTGGACATGAAGTGTCCTTCTCTAAAAGACCATGTGTTCGATCCTTGACTGGTGACACTATTGAGAGGCAGCTGGGTGATAGCGGCACTAAGTTCATCAATGGTTAGGGTACTGACTTCATAATGAATGGGCTATAAAAAGGTGGGGCCTTGCTAGAGGAGTAGGGCCTTGCTGCAGCAGGTGCCTAGAGGTGTGCCTTTAAATGGTTTAGCTAGCCTGATCCTTTCCTGCTTCTCTCTCTGTTTACTGGTTGCCATGTAATGAGCAAGTATCCTCTGCCATGCCCGTCCATGGTGCTTGTCTTGCCATTGGCCTAGAAGCAATGGGCAGCTAACCATGGGCTGAAACCTCTTGAGTCTGTGAGTCAATATTACGTCCTTCCTCCTCTAAGTTGTGTATGGTAGGCTATCTTGATACAGTGATGAAATCCTGACAGAAATAACTGGCACCAAGAAACTGGTGCATAGCCGGGCAATGGTGGCACATGCCTTTAATCCCAGCACTAGGGAGGCAGAGGCAGGCGGATCTCTGTGAGTTTGAGGCCAGCCTGGTCTACGAGACTCCAAAGCAACAGAGAAACCCTGTTTCAAAACCGCCCCCCAACAAAGAAGACGACGAGAAGGAGGAGGAGGAAGAAAGAAGAAGCAGGTGCGTTACTGTGACTACCTCACCATGTGGTTCATAAGCCTACGGAACTTGTTTGTAGGAGGAATATGGAAAAGCTTGTAAGATGAGAGTTAGAAACTCTCGACTGCTTCTGCCTTTCAGAGGGAACTTAGAAGGCCAGAGGTTGACAGGAAAGTGGAGAGAAAATATTGTGCATGCTTACAAGGTTTCTAACAGGAGTGAGGATTCCATTGAGAACGGGATTAGAGGCCATTTGCGTACATTCTGGCAAAGATGTATGCCTATATCTTGTCTATAATGAATTATGTGGGGCTGAATTGAAAGCAGATGGGCTAATTAAGCTTGTGGAAGCAATTCCCAGTCAGCCTGTGATGTGCTTACTTACCGGTGGGTACTTTTGGACAGGTTTACAACAAAAACTGTGAGCAAAAAGCAGAAGAGAAAGATTTAGAAAAACAGTTTAGACACAAAAGGAGCTCACTTAGAATTACAGCCAAGAGCTGGGCGGTGGCAGTGTAGGTCTTTAACCCCAGCACTCAGAAGACAGAGGCAGGTGAATCTCTGTGAGCTGGAGGCCAGCCTGCTCTCCAGAGCGAGTTCCAGGACAGCGAGGACTGTTATATAGAGAACAAGAACATAACTGCAGAAAAGACTAGACACCAAAGAGAAGCCAAGTACTTTGCATCAGGACAATAACAAAGCTGCTGTGAGGACACCTCAGGATTTCCCAGGCCCCATGGACCCCCCAGGTTTAAGGATGTAAAGGCTTTCCACTAAGAAGAGAGTGCTTCCGGGAGTGTGCTGTTCAAGCTTTGCAACCTGAAAAATGCAAGATTTAGTGTCTTGCTGAGTCTTATACCCAGTTGTCAAAGGAAGGTGAAGTGTGATGGGGTGGAGTCCCTGCAGGTAGACTTGAGTGATGTGTGAAACTCTGAGCATTTCCTGACATTGGGAGGGAGACCCTATGATGTGGGAGACATTGACGATGGATTTTTTCTGCCAGGAAAAGCTACAAACATGGAGCAGAGCCAGCTTAAGGATGAGGACATGAAGACTGCAAACAGCAAGATCGCAGTGGTGGGGCTGGCTACACAGGACACCAGGTACCTAAATATGGCACATGCCCTACAAAGTTTAGTGTTTGCTCTACATTTAGTGTTTGCTCTACAGCTTTCAGTCTTGCTTGATACCAAGTCTTTAAAGAGAGACTTCAGTCTGATACTAACATACCTAAGCCTGTCTAAGACCTTTTAGGGATTTTCTATTAGCCATGAGATGAAGGCCATAACTCTGAGCATATCCAATGATGGCTGGGCCTTGGTTTTCCCTTCCTCCCTGTCCCCCACCAGTCACTTCAGGTTTCTTGCAGGCTCCTTAGTATCTTCTCCAAGCTTCCCTCCAAACGCATAACATCTGTCTAGACTGGCTTGGCTCCCATTCTCCTCTACATGGCAGTCATCTCATTGCATGAATCACCCTGACCCCTCCCAGTCCTTACCCCGGTTGTAATAGACCACTTCTTTTGATGAGTCACTGATGAACTCATTTCCTTCCAGGCACAAACTTCTGTACATTCCAGATAGGAACTTCAGCTGTTTCTATTCATCCCCACATTCCCAGTCACTATCACAATGCTGGGTACACAGAGGCGTTCCATTATTTAGTAAGAGATTCCTAAAGTCTGTACAACATAGGAATTACCTGTTCTATGAAAATTCCATAGATCTCACTCATCTGTGCCTGGAGCCTGTTCAAGATGCTCTACCTAGAAGGTCAACTCAGACTCTACCTTCATACCCGAACCACAGCTCCTCAAAGACATTGCCATCAGGTAGCATATGGTGTTCCTTTTTGTTATTAGACCTTTATGAATGCTTTGTCTGCATGCACATCTGTGCACCGTGTGTGCCTGATGCCTTCAGAAGCCAGTAGAAATCACTAGTTCACAGAACTCGAGTTACAGTTGTAAGCTGCCAGGTGGGTGCTGGAAATAGGACTCAGGTCCTCTGGAAGAGCAGCCAGCAACCCTGAACCTCTGGGCCATCTCTGCAGCCCCAATGTAATGTGTCCTTATTTTTGTCACTGTCAACCTATCTTTCTGTCTCTTTTTATAATTATTTTTCTCTAATTTCTTCTTAATCAAATTTAACAAGCTCAATCAGATTTGCCCTCTTTGGGTCAATTTTACTTTTCTTGTGTCTTAAGGCGAAAGCTTAATCTGCTTCCTTTCTTATGTCCTAGTACAAGCACTTCTGGTAAGTTTCTCCTGAGCCCTATTCTGGCTCTATCCTGGAGGTGAGCATGTGTAATACAGTTACTCATTTGTAAATCAGAAAATAGCTGTGGTCATTCTTTTATTCAGAGGCAGAAAACAGTTTTGTTCTTTGAGACAGGGTCTAACGTGCAACCCTAACTGATCTCGAACTCACTATGTGTCTAGGCCTCAAACTCAGAGAGATCCTCTTGCTCTTGCCTGCTGAATGCTAAGAATAAAGGCGTGTCCCATCTCACTGGGATAGTTTTGGAATCTCCTCTTTCTTACAAGAAATATACAGAAGAATGAGATCCACCTGCCTCTGCCTCCAAGTGCTGGGCAGAATTAAAGGTGAGCACCACCACACCCGGCTCAAAATTTCTTTTTCTAGGAATCTTTGGCTTCCCTTCTAAAGTTCAAACTAGGCTCTGGTCTCAGATTCCCAGTCGCAGAACTCCTTGTTCAGTTTTACTTGTCTTTGAGAAGCGGAAGACAACCTTGAACCCCTGATGCAGCCTCCACTTCCTAGAGCTGGAATTACAGGAAGATGTTACCATACCTTTTAGGAGAGGGGTCTGTTTTTTAAGACAAGATTTCACTGTGTAGCCCAGACTAGCCTTGAACTCACAGCAATTCTCCTAATCTGTTGTTTAACGCTGGAATTCAAGAGTGGTACACCACACCCGGCTAGAATTTACTTTTCTGAAATCTCAGATTTTCTTTTACCCTTAACACACAGCTAATTTTGTTAAGTGTTTATGTGACGAGGACAATCTACATTTTCTTTAATAGGCACAAATTTCTGCCCATGTTTATTGGTTCCTCTGCATCAGCAGTTCTCAACTGGAGACAATGTTGGCACCCAGGGGACATCTGACAATGCCCAGAGACATTTCTGATGATTGAAGCAGGTGAGATCCTGACCGAGTGATCTGGCTCATGTCCTGCCTACCCTCCTTTGATAACTTTTTGGTCACTGAGCTGCTAGGATCACAAGAAGATCTCTCTCAGAGAGATCTGTTTGTCTGTGTGTATGAGTGTGTGTGCACACGCATGCTTGTTAGTTTACCTGCTAGAATCTATCTCAGGAAGGCATATTAAGTTTACATTAGTAACTGATCCTTTTTGTGACATGCAGTGGCCCTCACTGCTTTTCTCCTCTATCTAGTACTGCCACCAGGAGTTCGTCTTGCTTGGCAGCTGCTCCTGATAGGCTAAGTTTTCTACCCCTTGTTCGCCATCTACTTGCCAGTCTTAGATGCCCTATATAGTCACATTATTTAGTTAGAAGTCACTTTCCTGCTTAATCTGGAGCTTTATCAGATGAAAGACGGAGCCCTTTCAAACTAGCTGTGGTTCCTGATATTCTGGGCTTATGTTTCTTGATTCTACTTTGTTAAAGCTTTTCTGTTCAGTCATCCTGCATGTTTGGTATGTTCCCTGTCCTCACCTATCCTCAGTTATCAACTGGTTATTTTCACACGAAGAATCCTAAACTCAACAGTAACATTCTATCCCTGTTGGTTTCTATAACAACCCTGTATTATCTGTTACACATAAACAGGTTTACAAGCCAGGTGTGCAGGGCTCACCTGCAGTTCAACTGCCCAAGAAGCTGCTTCAGGAAGATCCTTGTGAGTGGTTTCAAGGGGAGCCTGGGCAACATGGAAGTACACACTGCTTTTCCAGAGGAAAGAGGTTTGCTACCCAGAACCTACATGGCAGTTCACAATCATGTGTGACTCCACTTTCAAGAGATTCAGTGCCCTCTTCTGTCCTCTATAGACACATGTGCACAGACGTACATGCAGGCAAAAGCACTCATACACATAAAAAATAAATCTTTAAAAATATCCACCGGCGAATGCCTTTAATCCCAGCACTCAGGAGGCAGTGGCAGGCACATTTCTGCAAGTTCAAGGCCAGCTTGGGCTACAGGGCAAGTTCCAGGACAGGCTCTAAAGCAAGAGAGAAACCCGGTCTCAAAAAAAAAAGAAAAAGAAAAAAATCCACTAAAAGCCAGGTGGTGGTGGCACACACCTTTAATCCCGGCACTAAGGAGGCAGAGGCAGGTGGATTTCTAAATTCAAGGCCAGTCTGGTCTACAGAGTGAGTTCCAGGACAGCCAGGGCTATACAGAAAAACAAAACAAACAAACAAAAAATCGCCAAAATGTAGAAAAAAAAGAACACATTTTAAAAAGGAAAAAGCCCGAATCAGGTTGGGTAGACAGTCCAATGGGCAAAGCGCCTACTATACAAATTTGAGACCCCAAGTTCAGATCCTCAGCACCCATCTAAGGGCCAGGCACAGTAACATACATCTGTAATCCCTGCACTGGGGAAACGTGGACAGATGGGTAGACCCCTAAAGCTCATTGGCCAGCCATTCTAGCCAAATCTATGAGCTCTAGGTTTGTTGAGAGGCCCTGACTGCCTTCAAAAAAGATAGTGAGAGAAACACCTTACCTTGACTTTTGGTCTTCACCACACGTGCATGTGTGTATTATCTCACATGCATGCTCTCTCTCTCCCACCCCTTACCGCCATGAACTAATCCTTGGCTCTAGGGCCATAAAAGGCAGGCCACCGCGGGATTTTGTAGTTTGCTAACTCCTGGTCTAAATAAAGTATAGCTAACCAAAGAAAAATGTCTCTCTTTTTCTTTCCTTTTTTCCCCTCATTTTTTTTTGGAAGAGAGTTTCTCTGTGTAACCCTGGTTGTCCCAGAATACTCTTAAATGTTTACCAACTCAGTTGGTGATGTTTTATGCCAATGGATAGGCCCTAGCATCCTGTGTTCCTTTCCAGTTGCCACACCAACACAGGACAACTTTCTCAGTCCTACCTGCTTCAGAGTGAGTCTTAGTAACCCCAATCCAAAAAAAACCTGGGCATTCTGGGCAAGTTCAGTTCTAGTATCTGCGGGGAGCAAAACCAGCACTAAAAGAGACAGACATGACAGCAGAAGGCTGGAGACAGCACTCAAGAGCGCTGGGCTGTTTCTGCATTTTCCTTATTCCTAATCCTCCTAAGAACTGATAGTCTTTGTCCAAATTAAACCTGCTTTTTAAAAAATTTTATATACAATGGTGTTTTGCCTCCATGTGTGTCTGGGTGAGGGTGTTGGATCTCCTGGAACTGGAGTTACAGACAACTGTGAGCTGCCATGTGAGTGCTGGGAACTGAACCCAGTTAACTGCTGAGCCATCTCTCTAGCCCTAAATCTGCTTTTTAATAAACCTGCAAAGTCAGGGCATTCTAAGAACACTAGCGAAGGTCTGTCTTCAAAAGTACACTTTCTCCAGGAGCTCTTTTGGAATTAACCACCTAGCATAAAGTCCAGGGAGTTCCACTGTGTAAGAAGTCTCAGGTGACTGGGGCTCACAACTCATAAACAGCCCCAGTTCTCATTCCCCAGCACAAAGACAGTTAGTCAATAAGTAACTCATTTGAAGGAAAACATCTGCCAAGAAACCACTTTGGTTTTCAAACAAAGCTTGAGAAGGTGCCATTTTAAAATTAATATCCAAATAAAAATCAGATATTAAATCTTATTAAAACAAAACCTGTGCCAGGCACAGTGGTACACTTACAACCCAAAAGAACTCAGCCACATGGGAGGCTCAAAGAGAAGAATGGTTTGAGGCAAGCCTGGGATACAAAGCAAAAAAAAACACTAAAAATCTACAGAATAAAAGACAGCAAATTTCTAATAACAAAGACACAAGTGTGTTAGTGTAAGGGTGTGATTGCTAGCATAGTGCTATAGCATGAGTGTGCAGAGGTCAGGTGACAACCTTGAGACAGTCCTCACCTTCGACTTTTTTTGTTTGCATTTGCCAGGCAAGCTGGCCCATGAGCTTCCAGGGATTCTCATGTCTCTCTGCCTTCCATCTCACAGGAGTGCAGGGATTTACAGATGTGCTACCACATTAGGCTTTGTGTGGGATCTGGGGATCTGAGCTTGGTTCACACTTGTGTAGCAAGCACTTTACCTGTTATCTCCTTAGTCCTAATAAAAGACATTTTACAGGCTTTAGAATTTGTTTTGATTGACCAACTTAGATGGTCTATCATAGCTATGAAATTCATTATCAAAGCTTTAAGACCTTATGACTATCACTGGCATCAATACAAATGACACACAAAACTTACATAATGTCCTTGTCATTAGATGAGCAAAACTGTCCTGGGAGAGATGGGTGCTAGGCTACAGCATAATGGTAACGTGTGCTTACCATGTACAGCGTCCCAGGGTCAATTCCTAGCACAAGGAAAGCAAAGGAAGGAGTGGGAACAGGGACTGTGACTCTTGCACACTGAGCACCCTTTCCCTAGGACAGTCTCTCTCCCTCGGGCACTGCCAGTGTTGCTCAGAGCCACCGACGGTGCACTACAGAAAGAGGCCCCAGAGGGCCTTCTGCCTGCAGCTGCTGCCTTTCCACAGCAGAGTCCTTGTCAACCTGGCTAGTACCGTGTTGAGCAGATCAGAGGAAAGCCAGCTTTCAGATGGGAAACAGACAATGTCAAAAGCTAAACGTTCAAAGGCACTGACACATTAGGCATAATTATCAGATATTTAAAAAAAAGAAAAAATTGTGACACATTTTAAAATTAAATTTATTTCTTTATTGTGTGTTTGTACAATGCCACAGCTAATATGGAGGTTAAAGAGCAACTTGTAGAAGTCAATTCTCTTCTTCCACCATGTGGGATCTGGGAATGAACGCAGGTTGTCAGGCTTGGTGGAAAGTGCCCTTCTTTACCTGCTGAGCCATCTCTCTGGCCCGACTTTAAAATTTCAAAATAAGAAAGTTATGTTAACATGCATAAAATTATATGATAACACCAGATACAGAAGTACTTTAACAATTGATACATAAAATATATGTTTATAAACTATATTCAGAAGTGGGCAAAGAACTTAAAAAAAGAAGTTTCTCCAAAGAAAACACACAACTGGCAAATAAACCCAGAAAAAGATGCTGAGCATCACTAATCACCAGAGAAATGAATTAAAATTATAAAATGCCACCTCACACCCAGTAGGATAGCTATTAACAACTACACAGAAAACTGGTGCTAGGAGAGTGCTTGCCTACTGTTCAAAAAGCTCTCGGTTCTTGCCCCCAAAACAACCAAACACCCAAGAGCCAGGATGGCGAGAAGCTGGAAACCGTGAGTATTTCACTGCCATTGTAGAAAAGCAGGATAGGGGTTAAGACATAACTAACATATCACAATCTACTTGAGACCACCAAAGCACTGAAGGCATAGCCTCGGATACTGACAACTCATGTTCACAATAGTCAAAAGGCGGAAGGAACCAAGTGTCCACCAAAGGGTGGATGAAAAAAATGCAGGGCAGATATAGAATGGGACTGTATTAGGCTTAAAAATATGGAAATGCTGGCACAAACTAAAGTATGAAAAAAATTTTACTAAGTGAAATGAGCCAATCATAAAAAAGGCAAATGTATTATCCCACTTGTATGGGATACCTAAAATTGGCACCTTCATACATACAGAAAGCTTGTAACCGAATGCTACTACTCCCGTAGTGACTTTGCTTCCACAATTCACAGGACTTTCCTAAAGTTAGGCTACAAAAGCCAAAGAAACGGAACTAAACATCAACCTGCTTGCAACCTGATGCAACCTGAATCGGAGACCGTGGGGGAACGAGCTATCGTTCCAGCCATGATCCTAAAGCACAGGGAACTCTCTTAAGGTGCCTCCACTCCTGGTACCCCAGTGACAAAGTTTGCCAGGAGAAACCGTGAGCTTCAGCGATACCTCACACAATGGTGGATCTAGACTCAACACGCTATTGCAGCGGGATGCTCGACAGGCACAGACCCCAGACTGAGGGTCTGCCGACTCCTGCATCACCTGAACACCGCCTGAGCAACAAAACGTGCTAGCAACGCGATCCCGCCTCGGTCAAATCTTTCCTCGGAGTGTTTAAAGAAAGCTCATTTTTCTAATGCCATGACAGGAGGCCTGCTTAGGGGCGGGTTCTTCCATCCTTTAACGGAAAGCACCTACATCTAAAAAAATAAAAAAAATCAAACCAGTCACTTCTGGAAGAAGCTTCTGAGTCGAGGCTGACACCTATGTCTCAGCTATCCAGAATCCCAGGCATGCGCTCAAATTTGGGCCTCGCGGCCCGCGCTCCCGAATGGTGTGGCGGGG
>LOJH01063398.1:0-10729 GCA_001685095.1 Ellobius talpinus
GAGACAGAGACCCACATTGGAGCACTGGACTGAGCTCCCAAGTTCCAAATGAGGGCCGAGGGAGGTAGATCATGAGCAAGGAATTCAGGACCGCGAGGGGTGCACCCACCCACTGAGACTATGGGGCTTTTCTAATGGGAGCTCACCAAGGCAAGCTGTACTTTTACTGATGGAGCATGTGATCAAACCGGACTCTCTGAACGTGCCTGACAAGGAGAACTGACTGAGAAACCAAGGATAATGGAACTGGGTTTAAATTCTACTGCATGTACTGGCTGTGTGGGAGCCTAGTCTGTTTGGATGCTCACCTTCCTAGACCTGAATGGAGGGGGGAGGACCCTGGACTTCTCACAGGGCAGGGAACCGTGACTGCCCTTTGGACTGGTGAGGGAGGTGGAGGTTGTGAGGGGGAGGGAAATGGGAGGGGAGAGGAGGTGAAATTTTTTTTAATAAAAAAATGTTTTCTTGTACTTAATAGAGTTCTACAAAAGAAATTCTTATGCTACATTCTTAATTTATTACCATATTGTTAGGTTTTAGTGCTTGCATAGTAGTATTTAAAATATGTCTGTAGTCAATTCACACGTCCTTCTCTATTTTCCCCTCAGAATCCTAATTTCTCAAGTATATTCTTTAAGTTCAAATGGTGTCCTAGATTTTGGTAACTTGTTTTTTTTTTTATAAAGGTTTGCTTCTTTCTTTAAATTTCAAACTATAATTCCCTACTGCCTTATTGCCTTTTTATCCGTAGATGCTGCCCAAGCCTTTGAGTCTACCTATCTCTGTCTCTAATACTCTGTCTACACCACCACATTTACACATTTATCTGCAACTATACTCATAGCTTTCTGACTCCACTATGAGTTCCTAAATCACTGGTATATACCAATAAGAGATATTGAGTTGCCTGGGATCTATTTCTTTTCTTAATGAGTGTGTGTCTGCCTGTATGTCTGTTCCTGTGGGACCTTGGAGATTGGAAAATGTGATCACAGCAGCTGGGACAGGAGTAACAGATGGTTGAGAGCCACCATACAAGTGTTGGCAATCAAATCCAGTGTTCTGGAAGATCACTTAGTACTCTTAACTACAGAGCCATCTCTGCGGATTTTCACCTGGGGTGCTTTATAACAAGCCCTTTCCTAGATCACAAGTCCTTTGTTTGAATATGGATAGAATTTTATGAACCTCTTGAAATATGAAGGGATAATTGTAAAATTAAGGATGTTTTCAAGTCTATAGATATTATAATTTTGATATTACACCCACCTATATAGACTTCAGGCAGTCTCCTTCATTAAATTTGCCTTCACCTTTACCAAAACCTAAAATTTCCTCAAGCAAACTGTGTGGCTTTTTCTGTAGTTCAGTTCCAAATAAGGCTCAAATTAGCACAAATGAGTGTTTATCCATATCCCTAATCTGGTATAAAAAAATAAAATAAAACTTTATTTCATCCATTGTCAGTTGAGAGACAAAAATTATTCATCAAGGATGAATAATAGTTAATCTATTCCATTGATTAAAATATAAATTAATAACACAGAAGAAGCATGTGTAATGTTTCTTATAACCTGTTACTTCAACACATATACATGAATGTTCTTAATATTGTTCATAATTACCCCAAGATCAATACTATATTGTGCATATAACATAACTCTTGTATCATCAAATTTGGTGGATACCAACACAATGGATATTACATATATAGAAATGAAGTATCCCTTAGATTAGTAAAATCACTCATATATCTTAAATCATAAATGTATGACAAAAATAAAGTATGATGGTAATGACACATACATGTTGTATGTCACAATTTTATTAGATCCCAGAAATGCAAATGAAGACAGAAGAAGACAGATTATCTAGTGTTGAGGTTGGACAAACACAACTCATATACTCTGAAAGAAGACTTAGAATTATCAACATTTTCAGATTATCACTGATCTGCAATTTGATCAAAGCATACATTTATAAAATTTTATTGCACTCTACACAGTTAATTTATACATTTATATGTATGACAATGACCTAAAAATTATTCTGTGTTAATTTTTTTTCTTTGTCTGATTTCTGTAAAATAGGCTTTCAATTCTGTTTGAAAAAGAAAGAATATTTTAAACTCTTGTCATTGGCTTTGACTATTAAAATATGTAGTTTGCAATTCTAAACTTTTTGAAGTTCTCAGATTCTTCTAGTACCTTTCTTTTTGTGTGTCATATAATTTCAGTTCTTTTGCTCAAATAATCCATGAAAGATTTTGGTAAATCAATGGAGTGCTTAACTGTAGTTAATAAACCTTCATATTTAATTCATATTTTTCTACATCTTGTTCATTTGAAGGTCTTAATTTAATGTTGTAATATTTTTTTCTAGTAATAGACTTTTTAAGACACAGTGTGATGTTATTCTTTGAGCTCTTTCAAACAATATGGCTTTGTAATATTTCAAGAAAAATACAAAAAAGGAGAAATATCAGGGAGTACTTTTTTGCCTTTAATAAGGCTTCTAAAATTTCTTCACATTGAAACATATTTGAAATTTATTTTCCAATCAATTTTGAACAATCTGCTTGAAGTGTTAACAGGGGGACAGACTACACTTGTCACCCAAGACACAAACAGTCATCAGAATTATCTTCAAGTGGTTATTTTTTGACATTTTTTGGCCTTGAGTGTAGCTTCAATCAATAACCATGCAATTCCAGGTTATCTATCAAATAAGTAAATCTGTCTTAAGCTGTTAAATTGACTAATCAAATATTGACAGGTGAAATCATTTTGCTCATAATAACAAATTTAAAACCTAGAGACAGTATTTGAAGAATCCTACTGAAATCAAGATGAGACATGTTTTGTATATTGCATGCTGAGCTCTAGTTAATTCTCTTTCTAAAAGAGAAATAATATAGTACTGATTTCATTTTATAATTGAGAACTAATATCAAAAACTTTTTCTATCATAAATAGTATGTGCAATCTACACTTACAACTTGACCCATGCATGTGTAATGTGTCTAAGCAGAAATATTTAGATCACATATGCAATTTGGAATTAGACTTTTGATTTGGAAATAGTCATTAGCTGATTATTTAAGAATCTTATGATTTTGCTAATGTTCTGGAACTATGAGCACTGTGAATAAGAATTAAAGATAAGTGATTTTTATATTTGAGGGTATAAATCTATGTAGGATTTCAGTGCAGTCATTTTTTTCTGTAATATGATCTAAGACCTGCTGAATTGCATGTATTCATCATTTAATGGTGAAAATAAATAAATTATTTAATAAGTAATTTAAAACATGAAAGGAGGCCCTGTCATTAAGTGTCATTCTATGAAACACCCTTGGCAATAAGTATGAATGCTCAAAATACAAAAGCTTGGAGTCTGGCCTGGTAATAAATCAAAATTCTCTAATTTATGAGACCCAAAGTGCATCATGAGCTTCCAGTTTAATGCTACAATTGTCAGACAATATCAGCATCACTGACTACCATCAGATTCCAGGCACTTCAGGAATTCAGACATTTCCTTCTATGTTCTCTCATGAAATAGTTTTACAAAAATGAGAGAAGTCTCAGTGAATTTTTATTTTGGACCTAAATCAGATCAATATAAGCAGCCTTCCCCACTATTCTTCTCTGAGAATGATTTTTTTTAATTTTAAATTTCTTTTTATTTCTTCTTTGTGTTTTTCACATCATGCATTGACATCTCATTCATTTCCCCATCCCTTTGTATTTGCCCTATTACCTTGCAACCTTCCTTCTCCAAAATAAAATAAAATAAAATTTAGGAGAAAAAAGAAAAAAATTTAAAAGAAGGAAAAAAATCAGTCTTGCCATAGAAACTGCATGTACTGTGACACTGTCAGTCATGCAGTAAACCCTTTTATACATATATCTTTACTTGCAAGTGTTCATTGCCAAGTGTCCATTAGTCTATTTCAAGACCTCTGGTTTCTGCTACACCGTTGATGCTGGACCCTTGCTGGAACTCCTCTTGGTTATCCTGCTGTTGCCTTGTGTTGTGGAAATTCTGCTGCTTTAGGTCTCCAAAACAAGTCTTTTTAAGTGCTCCAGCAGATCACAGATGGATGGAGTTGGGGTGGGCCAACTCATAACCCTGGTTCTTTGCCTGGGTAGTTGTAGAGTTCCTCAAACCTCCAACTAACTCTCCCTTGTCCTCACCACTGGGGTGAGCTTTCTGGCATTGACTTGGCTAGTTCATCTCTTCCTGGAATGAAAGGACAAGAGGTGAGGCCAGTTTTCCTAGTCTTATGAGTATAGCAATTCAACATGGAGAAAAACATTGAAAATGAATCTGTGACTTTCTTGCATAGTTTACAATACTCTAAAATTCTTTAAGAATAGAACAGAGGGTAAATTAGTTAAAGATATATGAGAATAGATATATGATTTAGGCTCTTCCAAAAATTGTGTAGTCCAGATACTGTTAATTGATTAAGAGAAAGAGGAGGAGAATAACTAGATTTTAATTGCAAATATCTCTAATTTAAAAAAAAAATCTATGGTTGTTGTATAGGGTTGAGCTTTGAGGCGTGTTCTCAATCTATATGTAACAACAATTAATAAAAAGATATGAAGAGCAAGAAGGGGTGTGTGGAGGAGTTTAGAGGGAAGAAAGGGATGGGGAATATGATGCAATATTAAAATCTCATTTATTAAAAAATAATGTGTGTTGATTAGGGAAGATTGTATCATAAAATGACAAAACAACAGTTTGTGTGTGACTCTTAGTGCTGATATTCTGTGTGATACAAGCTTTAAATATCAAACAAACATATACAAGAATCAAAAAAGGAACAAAATAAACAGAACTATGCCAGGCATGGTGCCACACACTTGTCTTGGCACTTGGAAGTAGGTGGCAGAAAAATAAGAATTCAAAGTCATTCCAGCTGCATATGGCATTTGATGCCATCAAAGGCTTCATACGCCATTGTCTCAAAAACTAAAAGCATGTGCTGAAATTTACATGTATGTAATTTCAAAAATATACTTTAAGTTATGGTATTTGTGCATTCATGGTTTATCAGTCATGGAAAATTTATCTGCAGAATTTTTAATGAGTCCATACAAGCAAGGCAGAAGGCCAAGAAATTATGGTAACTCTTTGAGCTTTCCATTGTATTTATTCTAGGACCTAAAATCCCTTCATATTTGTATAGTGTTAGTCAGAGAAACAAGTAATACTAAAAACCTGGTAATGATATAACTCATATCACATGCTATTATCCATGAAACCATGACACATAATATGTGACATATGCATATTGAATGAGTTTATGCAAATAAAATGCACAGTCTTATTTCAATCATATAACAACCTTTTAAGTTTATGAGCTTGTTTGCATAAAGACTATTGTGTATTTAGCTTTATTTGCAATAATTGATGGTGTTCAGGAGATGTCATGGTCTTACAACAAATGACAGATCCTTATTTCATGATTATGAGTCAAAATTCATATATGCACATATTCAAATGACAAGAAGGCAAAATTGCCATTACAAATATTTAAGCCAAAATGACACCTGCTTATGAATTAACACTGAAAAGGTACCATTCCTGAGCTTGATGCAATTTTCCTTCATTTATTTTCTCTATCCTTTAAACAATTAAGTTTATAAACATTAAGGTGCTCAGCACCTTCTCCTATCTGTTTTAAATCAATTGAACTGTAGAAAATGCATAAAGCTAATTTTGAAGAGAAGGAATTCACATAGTGAAGTCTAACCTACCACTATGGAGTGGTAGGTTTAGATTCTTATTTTGTCACTTTTATACTAGCATTACCACCCTACTACTTTTCTGAGTGTTTATGAATGATTGACATTGAACTTTGATGAATTTTTTAAATCCTTCCTTTGCATCACGTTTACTTTTCCCAGAAAATGGAGCAACAAAAATGTGCATAAAATTACTACTTTTCCTACAAATCAACTTTTTGGAACTTAGGGTTTTTTATGATTTCTAAATTAGTGACGGTAGAGCCCCATGTTCCTCCTAACTTAGACTATATTGCAAGAATTAACCTTATTTTTGTAAATAAAAGTGTCAGTTGGTCTACAAAGCATTGAGTGGGAGATAGACTAATGAAAAATTCAAAACTATTCATTCATTTGAGGAAGAAAAATGTAGAAATCATGGACATGCAGGCTCAAATAGTATGCGAGAGTATTAACATATTCACATTTGCGTGTGTGTTAGTTTGTGTGTGAGTGTGTGTGTGTGTTTCCTACCAAGTATAAGTTTCCCTATATTTATTGCACATCACTGGGCAACAGAACTTACCTAATATTCTCATTTCACTGAATACTAGACAGCACTGTTTATTTCATCTAAGAATTATTTACATAGCTCAAAAGTAGTTTTGGGATAGAAGAGAACCTATCAAACTCAAATGAGATTCAGAGACTTAGTAAATATGAAGTAGTAGTAAATCTGCTTAAGTAAATTCCAAGAGTTTCATAAATTTTGAAAATAAATATTGGAGCAATCAGAGTAAATAAAAATGATTCTGCATTCTAGACAGGATCTTATAAAAAGAGTATTTTAAATGCCTCTTAAAGTAAATTGCATATGGCTTGAAAAGTACTTGAGGTATGATATAAATTATTTAGTTGAAAATAGGTACCTTTTTTTGCAAGACATTGTGAGAAAATTAGATTTGTTTGTGTCATTTCTACCTAAAAAATACTATGAAAAACAGAAGAAAACACTGGAACAATAAGAAAAGCTAAAATAAATGGTAAATTTATTATTATGTGCTCTGTAATTCTTACTTCTTAGACATTATAAAATATTATAAATAATAAAATATCTTTGGCTTTGAACATTTATTAAATGGTTGACTGTGAATTACCATTGATATCTACATGCTATTTTTAAAACATGGTGTTATATTTATTGTTTCCCATAAGAACTCTTTGTTTAACTAAAATATCTACTATTTGTCTCCATAAAAATGTAAACCATGTTGTAAAATGCAAAGGGAAACAAATTTTAGGATTCTAAAGCAAATTAAAATGAGGTAGAATGTTGGTTAACTGATAATATAGAGTTTGTCAGACAAGTCACATGAAGAAAGTATATTCTGTTTCTATTCCAAACTCACAAGTATTCCAAAGTTTATCTACTTGGTCTGAAATAATCATTATTCATAAACCATGTCTTTTGATCTTCTCTAAAGTTTTATAAAGCAAACTTGAAGTCTAAATTATATAACACCTTCTAATATATATTATGTGTAATATTTCCTGTTGAAAACTAGGAGGTCAGTAGTTTGAGTTAATGTGACTATGAAACCTGTTTCATTGGGAATAATAGTACATATTGGGCTCATTAAGCAATATATAGACTCTCTTCTACAAACATATACAACTTGAATTTATGTTGTTTTTCTTTTCTTAAGTTTTTTTTTTCTCTTCTTGACCTTTAAAACTATCTGGACTTAGTTGAACAAATCATTCATTCGATTTGAAGACTACATATTTGAAATTATTGGTCAAAAAATAATTGTTCCACACATCGTTATATCAGCAAATTATAACTATAAATGTCCTATTTGTTTGTTTTTTGTTATTTGTTTGTTTGTTTGTTTTTGAAGTAAGACTTCAGAGGTCAAAGATTATCACCTTTTCCTCTAGATAACCCCCTTTTGGAAAATTTTCCTAAAAGTTTTTTTTTCCTAAGATTTATTTATTATGTATACAGTGTTCTGCCTGCATATACACATGGATAACAGAAGAGGGCACCAGACCTCACTATAGATGGTTGTGAGTTATCATGTGGGTGCTGGGAATTGAACTTAGGACCTCTGGAAGAGTAGCCAGTGCTTGTAAACTCTGAGCCATCTCTCAGCCCCAAAGGTGAAAATCCACTACAGTCCTCTGTTCTACCAACTGAGTTATCAAAGGAAACCCTAAAAGTTATGTAAATCTTGTTGATCACACGGCAATTCTAATGCTGTTTGGACTATTTTTCTCTTTTGGATTAATGGAGTTTAGTCTCTCTCTCTCTCTCTCTCTCTCTCTCTCTCTCTCTCTCCTTGGTTCTGGGTTCATCATGATAGAGTGTATATACCTGATCCACGAAACTAGCTGGTCTGTAATAACTAAGAAATTCACAATTCAATTATTTTTTTCATCTTCAGTCTTTTGTGACCATTACTATTCTGGAAACTCCCAAATGATCTGAAGCAATTATGCTAATTTTCAAAATAATTGCTGCTTATCACTTCCTGGCTAATTTCAAATACTCAATTCAAAGAAATTGTAATAACTTTATATACTTATTAAAGTGTTTATGCCATAATTCCTTTTATTTTTTCTCTTAAAAATCAAGTTATAACCTTTTAACTTTATACTAACATTTAAAAATGTAATTAAACCATGTGCAATATTCCCAAAGATAGAATTATCATGAAGGTAATTTTGAAAGATAATTTTATTTCTAATTATATCAGAAATATTAGGGGTTATAAAGGCAACTCAGTGATTAAGAGCATCAACTTCTCTTAAAGAGAACTTCTTCTTAAAGAGAACCTGGGTTCAGTTTCCAGAACAAACACAACAGTCTGCACTATCTTTATCTCTAATTCCAGGGAATGCGATATCTTCTGGTAGCCTCAGGGGACAGCAGTTACACTCATGCTCACAGTCACATTGCAATAACCCATACATGTAAAATAAAATAATAAAAAATTTAAAAGGACTAATGGTATAATTGTTTGACAAAAATAATTTAAACATGAAATATTGTAAAGCTACCAAATACATGCCACACTAAGCAAGGGTACAACTAGTGTCTATGAACTAAAGATAAATGGAGAATGTGACTTATATAAGCCAACATCCAGAAAGATGCTTATTATCAGGTTGTGTTATCCTTTAAGAAGAAAATAAAATTCTGCTTTGATATGATCTCATACTCAGAGTGAAAGAAAAAATTTAAGAGGGAAGTCTTTCCTATAGCAGTTCATGTACAGAAAGACAGCAAAATGAAATAGGTCATACACCTGGATATACACAGGACCAGCAGTGGGAAGAAGGCTGTCCCGGGATTTCTTCACTGAGTTCCTTATGGGATGTAAGTTTCAACACGCATTGACAAGATTCCTGAATAGAACTGTACTCATGATTCTCTTCTTAGAAGCCAGACAAAGAGCAATAATCTGCTTAGAAAACATTATAATTCCCTTTAAACATTAACAAAAATATTTTAGTGAATTGGCACATAGGAAAAGTGATCTAACTCACAGTTATAGTATAGCAGAATAACACTCTCTGGTTTTCAGTCAGTGGTTAATAAAAACAAATCATAAAATATATACCAGGTTAAATACATGGAAAATTAGAGCTTAACTATATAGAAAATAAAAAAATGCAGACTTGATATTCTATAAATCAAAAATGTAATAAACAATATTAAAATGAAGGTTAATAGTAGCTATATCAAAATTGATAAATCTTAGAAGTCAAAAGTATATTAACATAAATTTCAAAATCTTGAAATGAAAAATAAAATGCATAAAACAAACAGCTGATGTGAGAGAATATCACTGTACTAAAAAGAATAATTTACATATCATATAAAACCAAAAATCATGCAGATATAGGAATTTGAAGAAAGAATGGCATGATAGCAAAAGTAAATAAAAAATAATTTAACATGTGACATGTATTTAATATGTTAGGAAAATTAAGGAATTGTGGAGAAAGAAAGGGAAAATTAGAGATATGAATAGGATCAAATGACATTTAAACTTCAAGTGTATAGCATATCAAGTTACAAACCATTTTTTTCTTGATTAAATGGACATTCAGGGGTCGGTGGCCACAGGCATTTCATCCTAGCCTGAGTTCAACACAGGATTCTATATGGTTGTGCTCTGACCTCCACATACAAGCCTTCCACATACAAACAAAAACCAATAAAAAATGAGAGACATATATTTAATGACTTTTTAAGGTGTTGTTGGCTGTGATTTAAAATTAAAAAGTATTCATATTTATCAATAAAAAAGTAAATAAATATTATGTAATAGCTTTTGCCAGAGTTGTATATCTTGTCTGAATAAAAAATAAAAATATTTGGCTTGGCCTGAAAATGTATATAAACTACATATAATATTATATGTGTTAGATACTAACTATATCATCACACTGAATACCTACCAATTTAAAAGATTAAAACAGGAAAGACTCAAAGAGGAACACATTCAGCAGTATAAGCTGCTGTGACAAATTTACAAAAAACACCTCCTAAGAAAAGCTGGGCTCTGTGGAGCAAAGTTTAATGACAGTAAATCTTTCATGTACAATAAAAACTGTAAGCACAAATAATAAAGGAGTTCGACAAAATGCAAGCCAAACTCTTAAAAGGGAAATTATACCAACACCATAAAATTCAAAATGCCCAAATCAGCAAGAAATAGGAAAATCTGAAAGCAGTGAGCAAAAGACAAGAGAAATAAAGGGAGAATGGCAAGGCTTTTCTGTCAAAGCATGCACTCCATAAAGTGATGAACAGACACTTATGAATTATTTTGATGAATGGGATTGTGGCTTTTCTTACACTCATGTTTATGTCTACTATTTGAATAGTAGTTCTGGGGAGCTTGCTAAAGAAAAATTTAATTGGGATGCTCTCGGATTGGGAGGATCAACATAGTAAAAATGGCAATTCTACCAAAAGC
>LOJH01063399.1:0-10214 GCA_001685095.1 Ellobius talpinus
AAAATGAGGACAAAAGAGGACCTGAGCTTGGATTTCCAGCATCCATATAAAATCTAAGTGTGGTAATATAAGTCTGAAATTCCAACATTGGTAAGGCAGAGACAGGAGGATCCTGAGAAATCATAGCAGGCCAGTCTAGCTGAATCAAGAGTTTCAAGTTCAGTGAAAGACATTGTCTCAAAAATAACAAAGTAAAAGGCAACTGGGAAAGACAACAAGTGTTGACCCTTTGTTCCCCACATCTGTGGGACATACATACAATGCATATAGATAAAAAAAAAAAGTAAAGGCCGCTCACACTGAGGCTTGTGAGGAACAGGACCAGACTGCAAGGAAAAAGGACCAAGGGAGCAACATGGTGGTAATGAAAAGGTGGGGCAGATCTTGGTCCTTTCATGGAAACCAAGAAGTTCTGTGTAGCTAGATCTATGGGGAGAGAGGTAGGAAACAGAGCAGATCAGGGCCATGCTCCTCCATCCATGGGTCAAGATTTGGCCAGGCATACCCACCTAACACTCCTGGTGAAGAGGGTTAGCACGGGGAGGATGCTTTTCTCCAGCCTCCAGGCAGGAGATGAGTTTCAGCTTTGATATATCATTTGGCCAAAACCATTCAATTCAGAAGGGTAGAATTGGAGGGGGAAGCAAGTGCCTCTCATGATACATGATGCTGCTTCTTGTTTCAAGAGAGATGTGAATGTGTGTGCGTATCTTGGAGAACACCAAGCTTGTGTGTGGATGGGGATTCCATGTGAGAACCGGCTTCACCTCACAAAATGTCGCCATTACAGAAGCACAGCCTCTCACTTGCTAATACGTACAAGATGCCAACAGCCCCCGCCTAGGTTTAATATTGGTTTAGCAGTCAGGAACTAATTAAATGTTAATGTTCAGTCACTTGAAATTAAACATCAGGAATCTCAGCTTTATTTGTAAGTTGCTTAAGCCAGCATTAAGGTGTTCTGCTTGACTCTCCTCCCGCTGGACTGCTAGCTCCCTAGGCTTCATCTCCCTCCATCCACAGGCATCTCACTCACCACATGCCTTGACACAAGACATCTGACATGCCCTGCAGCTGTGTTTCTTCATGGAGCAAACCTGAGAGCCTGAACACATGGGTACACCACACACACACACACACACACACACGCGCAGCACTCACACACACACGCATGGGTGTGCACACACACATCACTCACATACCACACTCACACACACACATGGGTGTGCACACACACCACTCACATGCACATGCATGGGTGTGCACATACACACCACCTACACACACCTCCTGACACTGAGTTCCATGGGAGGCATTTCTATGGATAGGTCATTGCCTGTCATAGCGATGCCATGGAGCTTCTAACACATAAGTGAAACTGACCCCATCATGGGGTGATGGCAGTAATGATCTTGATGATGCAAATGCAGAGGTGGAAGGAAAAGAAGAGGAAGACAAATAAAAAGAGAACAAGGATATTGTTTACGTGTCCTTTAAATTCCCATGCAAGGCTTAGATGCCCACACTCAGTGGAGATTGATACCATGTGTATTTTACAGACAGAAAGATAGAAGCTAGGAAAGATGACATCATCAGCTCAATGTGCTAGGTCTGAATACCAAGGCAGAGACCACAAACATTCCATCCCTCAGTCACAGTGACCACATCCAGGAGATAGTTAAGGATTTGCTCACGTACTCATAGTAGCAGTATCTTACCCTTTAGTATGTCAAGCGGGAAGGAATGAGAATAGAGGTCAGATCACCCCCCCTTCTACCATGAGGATTGGAGCAGGAATCCTGGATGCTATTCCTCGGAAAGCTTTAATGTACTCATACATAGACAACATGCTGTGGTGGTTTAAATGAAAATGGCCTCAGATGCTCGTTCATCTGTTTGAAAGTCTGGTCCAAAGATGATGAAACTGCTTGGGAAGGATTAAGAGGTGAGGCCTTGTTGGGGGAGGTGTGTCATTGGAGTCAGGCCTTGAGGTTTCCAAGGCCCACACTGCACCTAATGCTTCTCTCTCTCTCTCTCTCTCTCTCTCTCTCTCTCTCTCTCTCTCATGCTGTAGATCAGAAGTAAGTAGAAGTAAGTTCTCAGCTACCGCCCCCAAGCTATGCCTGCTGCATACATCCTCCACACCATGAGAAACATGCAGTCCAACCCTCTGGGGCTATAAGCCACTACAGACTCTTTTTTTTTAAAAGTTACCTTGGTTATGGTGTCTCTTCACAGCAACAGAAAAGTAACTAAGTCTATCTATCTATCTATCTATCTATCTATCTATCTATCTATCTATTTATCTATCTCTTTCAGAACCAGTTCCCTACAAACCTAGACACCTTTCCAGGAAACTGACCCACCTTGGTTCCCACAGATCCCTGACAATTTGCTGAGTTTACCGTTGTTTCTGGGACAATTAACAGGGGTGAGGCAGAAACCCAGCACCTCCTCTTTGAAAAATAAAGCATGTGTGCCCGTCACACTTCCATTTCAGCACTCTGGTCAGTTCCGTGCCATTTTATGCAGCTTCCAGTGGCTTTGTAGGCAGCTGAGAGGAGGGAAGACTCACCTCAGTACCTATGCCAACCTGCTGAATTGTCAATCAGAGTAAGCCTGCACCGAGGGAGATGCCTAATCAAGGCCCAGGTTTGCATTTCATCTTCAAAGACATGTTGACAAAACAAGAGGAGACAGAAACAAACAAACACTGTTCAGCTGACTCTCTGAAGCTAGCCAGCATAGAAGGAAAGCAGCAAAGCCAAGCATGTGGACAGGGAGCTTCTTGCACAGCAGGCCACACTGCCTTGGCACTGATCAGAGGCTGAAATACAAATTCAAAGAACATAGAAGGGTTTTAAGATGTGACACCTCCCTATGCAGGACAAAAGCAGAGGCTCTTTCTCAGCAAGCACCAAGCATGTGGCTGTGGAACCATATCTCCAGGGTGCATAAAGATTTCAGAGGACCCAGGGAGGTAACTTTGTCAGTCAAATGATGTCTTACAGGCACTAGGATCTGAGATGAATCCCACATAAGAAAAAAAATTATTGGGCATGATGATATAAGTTTGTAAACCCAGTAGTAAGGGAGCAGAGACAGGTGGATTCTTGGAGCTCACTGGACAGCTAAACTATCCCACTAGGTGAGTTCAAGTCTCAGTGAGAAACTTTGTCTCAAAATAATTTAAAATATGGACAGCACCTAAAGAATGCTAGCTAAGGTTGTTCTCTGACTTCCACATACAGGCAAAACACATGTAAAATCACAACACAGAGAGAAACACACACACCTAAAACTTTTAAAATATCTTAAGGATCAGAGATCTTAAGGGCAGGAACAAGAACATGCTTCTTATTACCAAGGTGTACAACACAGACCCTGACACTGGGATCCACAATTTTAAGCCATCTTCATAAAGTACTTGAGAAGGAATCAGAAACCTATCTAGCCAGCTCCAGAAAGATCCAAGGTAATTCTTAGCATCCCTAATGCACTGGAGACTACGTGTCTCCAGAGGCAACCACATTAGATCCAGATGGCAGGTGCAGCCATCCTGTTGAATGTTTTCAAAGCACCACCATGATAATGTCAATCTCTAACCCAACCACAAAGAACATGAAGGGCCTTGCTCATTTCACTGCAAGCACTGCACACATGTGTATTGTATTCTATGACTTATCTGACTCTTACCATGAATGAGCTCCTATGAAGATAGGGACTGTTATATAGCCATTTCCTCAGAATTGAAATATTCCATCCTGGAGAGAGGCTGCTTAAGGCTTAAAGTGTAAACACAATTCACAAGTCTCAGGTAGTTCCTGAAACTTACAAGATTCACAAAGTCCAGCACGAAGGTCAGATAAGCAAAAGGATTTTTAGAAAAGGGGAGATTCTTCGACTGACTTACCTATGGCCAAACTTCCTTCAAGTACCTCAATAAACTCTAGAGGTTCAGTCTCTACAAGTGAACACCTTTTGAGTTTTTGGTGATGCAGTTACCTTTGAGTCATCGATGCTCTTTGAAGTAAACTCATACATATTGCTGGAGGAACACCAGTAAATTCTTTGGTTCACCAAGATAGACAAGTGTGAGATTGTCTCTTTGATAATTTTCTTTTGAGCAATCATTTATTATGCCCATTGCACTTTCATCCACAGAGATAATATCCCTTGGAGATACACAAGATACTGCAAGACTCCTTGCAGCCCAAGTGACCCCAGCTCATTTTGGCCCAGCTTGCAACATCTGATGGGGTGGTTACTTCTCTTGTACTATGTCATCAGTGCTCACATTTTCTAAACTTAGTGTCATGATTCATCCAGTTGCCATTCCAATGCTGAATGCCCCATGTGAATGGTTTTTGCAGTATTCCTCTCTGGCTACCACAATAGGATTCTCTGGATAATATCTCCATTTCTCTGGATAGCATTTCAGTTTTCTATGCATTAAAAGACTGTGGTGGCTCCCACCCAGGTCCCAGTGCACATGGAAAATATTCCATATGCCCATGTTCCATAACTCTTCATCTTGTTGAGCATTGTGAAGGCCCCAGCACAGCCCAGAGGTTGACCCAGGGCAATCAAGCTCCCCAGGAATCAAGGGGTGAGAGGTGGTATTCTAGAGGAGAGACACAGAAGTATATGGCCAGTGCCAGAGAAGTTCAGTGGGTCATGTTTGGTTGTGAGGAGAGCTGTGACCCTTTAAAATGCTGAGAGACCTTAGCAAGGTCACTTAAACTTTCTGAGTGTTATGGTTTGAATATTAAATGTCTCCCAGAGGCTCCCATGTTTGAATATTTGATCCTCACCTGCTGGCGCTATTTGGGAAGGTTGAGGACCCTCTAGGAGGCAGAACTTTGTTAGAGGAAGTGTGCTGTGGGGCAATGGTCTTATGCCCTATAAAGGTCTGTCAATTTTACTGGTTTAATAAAATGCTGATTGGTCAGTAGCCAGGCAGGAAGTATAGGCAGGGCAACCAGAACAGGAGAATTCTGGGAAGAGAAAAGGCTCAGTCTGCAGTCGTCACAGAGGAAGCCAGACACAGAGGAAACAAGATGAGAACACCTCACTGATAAAAGATATCAAGCCACGTGGCTAACACAGACAAGAATTATGGGCTAATTTAAGATGTAAGAGTCAATAAGAAGCCTGAGCTAATGGGCAAAACAGTTTACAATTAATGTAGACCTCTATGAGTTTCCTTGGAACTGAATGGCTACGGGACCTGGTGGGACAGAAATCTCTGCCAGCAGAAGTGGATCACTGTTATGGGGATGTCTTTGCAATCCGCTCTACTTCCTGCTCACCCTCCACTTCCTGCATATGGGTGCAATGTGACCAGCTGGACCCTGGCTCCAGTCAATGCGTCTTCCCTGCCTGGTGCCATATCTTCTCTTCCAAAGCACCTCTCTTCAGTAAATTGCTTCTTGTTAGTTATTTGACCATAGCAATGTGAAAAGCAGCTAATATGCTGAGCTTCCATGTTGTCAGTGGTAGAAGAGGGATTCTGACAGCATATGCTCTCATGAGTGCTAAGCTATGGCTGCCCTGAAACTTAGCATCAAGAGAACACACCATGCTTCCTGTCACTAATAAGGTACCTACTGCCACCAATGAGGACGATGGATATGAACTCATATCTGAACCATGTGTATGCATATATGGTCATACCCACCCATACCAAACAGATGGTCCAAGGGCAACTAGGAGTGAAACCCAACACAAAATCATAAATTTATTTAAACCATAAATCATTTTAATGCATTTCTTTTGAGTAACTCAATTGTGTGGCTCTGAAACGGGAATTTTGCAGGCTATCACATCACATCTCAATATCCTGATGTTGGACACACCTGCTAGAGAGACATGAGCAGAGATGAATAAATATGTGTGGGGTTGTGAGCTTCCTAGAGCACCTTCTTGCCAATTGAAATGATACTATCTCTGCTCCCCTTCTGTCATTCTCTACCATGCTCCACACCCCTCCCTCCTTGAAACACCGGCTCCCTGGATCCTCAGAAAAGATAATTAATTCATACTTTGGACTTGCAGGATTATAAGGTATTATATGATGGCAGAGCTAAGACAAATGCCTTAATTCACCAGCTGCCGTGTATTTAATTAGAGATTTTGATGAATCCTCCCTACCCAGACATGGCCCCTTATTGGAGTGGTGTGAGGCAGCAGGAGAGGGAAAGAGAGTGTAAGGGATTTGGACACAAGGACTCCAGGACATCAAACTTTTTGCTAGGCTGGGTGGCTGGTCTTTTAGAACAATCTGCAAGTGGAATGGTGCTGGCTATCAGCTCTGTGTGTGCATAGCTGGTGGGCAGGGGTGGGTGTCTCAAAAGAGGCTTCTGTGTGCTGAGGATTTCAGAAAGCCCACTACACAGGATGGGATCCCAGAGATCTACAGTATTTCTGGGGACTCATTTTAATGTGTAATTTTTCTTGTAGTTTTGGAGATAAGAGGTAGAAGAAGCAGCTTGATGTTCTCACTGATAACTACACTCGTGTGTGTGTGTGTAAGCACACATGCATAAATGTATATGAAGGGTATGACAGTGTGAATGTGTTTGTGAATGCAAATTTGTGAATCAGGGTGGATTTGTGTAAGACTGTGAGATTGGCACTCATATTGTTGTGTGTGCCACACTTACAGAGCTGCAAGACTGGTTTGATCTTAGAGAAGGGCACAGTTGATCTCTTTTTAGAGAATCAAACAAACAACAATAAAAAACAAAAAAACAACTGGGTTTTACTAAACATAGTCAATGAGGAGAACAGTTAATAGAATTTAAAATTAGGTTCTGAACATGTGGTTTCATCTTCTTCTCCCCTCAGGCTAGGAGTAGAAGCATCTGCTACACTGACTTCCAGGCCATTGGACTTGGGCTGAATTATGTGACCAGATGTCCTGTGTCCCTACAGGCAGACAGTATATTGGGGAAACTTGGAGCTTCTGTAATCCTGTGAGACAAATTCCTTTACATACATACATGCATGCATGCATAGACATATAAACATAGACACTCATGTATACATACATATTGTGGCAGTTTGAAGGTAATTGACTCCCACAATCTCATAGGGAGTGGCACTATTAGGAGGTGTGNGAGGTGTGACTTTGTTGCAAATAGGCATGGCCTTGTTGGAGTAAGTGTGTCACTGTGGGAGTGGGCTTTATGGTCTCATAAATGCTCATGCCATGTCCAGTGTCTCGGTTCATGTCCTGTTGCCTTTAGATTAAGATGGAGAACTCTCAGCTCCTTCTCCAGCACTGTCTGCCTGCACATTGCCATGTCAACCATGATGACAATGGAGTAAACCTGTAAGCCACCCCAATTAAATGCTTTCCTTTATAAAAGTTGCTTGCCATGGTCACAGTGTCTCTTCACAGCAACAGAAACCCTAAGACATATACTTATGTATACTTACACACACACAAACATGCATATAGATTGTGTGTGTGTCTGACATCATTTGTGGGGAGACATGAACAAATGTTTATGTGGTCCTAGATGGGGAACCAATGATCTGCAAAGGTAAAGATACCACCAAAGTCCAATGAGTTTTATTGTGGTTATTTACAGGAATATGGTGAGGTTACCGACAGGAACGAAAATGGATCAAAGACAGGAGTATCACAGAAGCCCACCCCAGCATGGATGGCAGCTCACTAGAAATTGGAAACATGCTGCACAGCCTGTGGTCAGCTCAACAGGTTGGAGAGTCTCTTTCATAGAGCTCTGCTTCTCTCTGGGTCTTCCTCAGGTGCTCTGAGCTTGTCTGTGAGCATCTTCCAGAGTCCTGACTGCTTACAGAAGCATAGAGAAGGAGGAACCTAGTGAATACGGTTAGTTTGGGAGACTTCCTGGAGTCATTGAGTTGCTTACTTCCTGACACTACTACCATGCATCCCCACGGGGTGAAATGTTACACCTCCACGTAGAACATCTCTGTCTTGAGAAACATTCTTTCAAGATGGAGTGTTTCATCTCCATGGAAACTGCCACATAACTGTGCGAGGCAAGAGAGTGGAGTGGAAAGTGACATCCTGTGCCATGGCTATAACATTAATATTTAATAAAAAAAATCATGTGTTGGTAAGGAAGTCTAGGAACAGCCACCACCACCCCCAAGACTAACTAATTTTGGCCACTTGGCACAGGTGCTGAGGCATCCCAAAATGTCTGAAGGTAATCTGCATTTCTCTGCACACTGGGTGGAGATTTAAGGTGCTAATGAGACACAAGATGCATGAAGTTGTATATAGAAGTAATGTAACAGATAGAGGAGAGGCAGACGAGCCCACGCTACACAAATCAGAGAGAAAGCTCACATTATGTGACTTAGGAGCCCAAGACTGCACAGTAAAGCCATGTGAGCTGCTAAACTCTGTTCCAGCTCCCTTCCTCCCATGGAATTGTGCTCTTTCTTAATCAATTCACTTGACTTAATTACCACTCATGTGTCTCTGTTTAAGCTCTGTTCTGGAAAACAAAAATCTGGGATCCCTTTGGAAGCATCCCCCAAACTCCCATACTACCAATATCACCCATATATGTATACATTGGTTCATTCTCTCTGAAAACCTTGACTAATACAGGAAAGTGGGGGCTCAAATTATAATCCATCTTGACAGTTTTTTTCTTCATTTCTGCTGTGATCCAAGTGTGTTCCCTCAGTTCCTTTTTAGAGATCTAACCCCCAACACAACAGTGTTAGGGGCAGGGCCTCCTGGGCATGCTAGGGGGACCTCATATGAAACGGTTTGACTGAGGGAGCTGACCACTGACCCCTCTTATGACCTCTCCAATATGTGAGGATACAGGTCTTCCTTGATGGGACATAAGGTATCATGGTCCCATCATGGAAAAGAGGAGGCCAAGTCCTCACCTGACAAAGAGCCTAATGGAGCCTCAGTCTTTAATTTCCCAGTCCCAGAACTGTGAAGTATACACCACTGTGCCTTGAAAGTGATCCATATAGCAGCACAAATAAACAGAGACAATCTCTCTATGAGGAAGCTGTCATTTTCTGATTGACAGTGTCATTCTGAACGGCCTGCCTATCTATACCCTGGCTATCCAGAACACTGAATTTCAGTGTGGCAGTACAATCCCCAAGAACAGAGGTAATCCACGTAACACCTACAGACAAGTCCCAGTCTGTTTTGAGTGTCTTAAATAAAGTTTTATCTGCACAAGATAACACCCACCCATTAATAGATCAAACCATCCAACAGAGTCCAGTTGCTGGATGCCGTGTGCCAGAGAAGTTGTATAGCCAGGCAGCTGAGCATAGAATATCTGTTCTCTGGATCTTTATAGACAACATTTGCCAACTCCTTCCCTGGAGCATGTATGTCAATGCACATGGATGTCGCAGTCACTGCATGGGACCATCAGTCATGTGCGTTAGGCATAATTTCTCCTAGCTCCAGCCTACAATGGCAACTGACACACCCAGACCTCTAGCCACTGCACTGTGGAGAAATCTGTTCTGGAAGGTTCTTACCCTAGAAAAAGAAGTTTCAGACAAGGCTTGTCTCCTGAGCAGACAACGCAGTACCCTGCCTTCTCTTAAAGAGAACCCCTCCCAATAGTTCTTCTTTTTGTTTTCCATCTTTAGGCAAGAGGCAGCATGCTCTCACCTGCCTTAACCTCGCCCAGCATAGGGGTGCTGCTGTCTGCCTGATAGTCTCACAGGTTCCTTGAGGTCCCGGTTTTAGAATCAAGGAGAAGAGTTTTATAGTTGCCAAACTCGGGTTTAACAGAGACAGAAATACCCACCAGGGCTCTGTCGCCTTCCCTCTCAATCCCCGCCTCTCCCAGGGGGACCTGCGAGGGTGTTCTGTCTGCCTGTGGCCCTGCACTGTGTAGGCTTCAAAGTTTTCTCTGGATCCAGCACAGTAGAGTCTGCTCTGCAAAGCAAGCACTGCAGAGAGTGTGGGCTTTCAGGTTCCTAGAGGGGATGGTGTAGGCAGGGCTAGCTCAAGGTGAAGGGGTGGGTTGAGCTTGAACCAGCTTTTCTCATACTTTTGTGGAAATGCAGTAGGGTTGAACATTAGGATTTCACACGGACAAAAGTCCTTTCTTATTATTTTAACATGAGATTTTTAATACTTTATTTAATATTCTCTTTTTTCCTTCCCCCTGCATCTCTCTCTCTCTCTCTCTCTCTCTCTCTCTCTCTCTCTCTCTCTC
>LOJH01063400.1:0-10729 GCA_001685095.1 Ellobius talpinus
CTGGTTTACCCGAGATATTTCCCATTTCTTAATTTTTTTATATATCTTTCCCCAATGCGTTCCAGCCGGCTAAAGGGACGACCCAGTCTACTAACCTTTCTTTCTGATATCTTGAGATCTCGGTGGAGACCTCCAGATGCCACACCAGCGCAGCCTGAAGTCCAAGAATAGGCGAAGAGTGTCCAGATTGAATGAATATACAGAGCACGAGATTGAGGTAGAACAGCTTGCTTCTTTATTCTTCTGCTGGGGCTGGCTTTTATACCATGGCACCAAATGAGGAGGGGGCTGTGAAGGAACTGTAACCTGACCCCAACAGGGATCAAAGAACGGTCACCATGCACTCAAAATTCCTTTCCCCACTCCAGGAGCAGTGGGTATCTATTATGTTTTCTTTGAAGATAAGCAGGGGCAGGGATATCACAACTCGGGGCTGCTGTTCCCACAAAACCTAACCAAACAAATGGAACATATGTATGAAGAAAACTTTAAAAGGCTGAAGAAAGAAATTGAAGAGGTTATCAATACGTGAAAAGATTTTCCATGCTCATGGATTCTCAGGATTAACGTACCAAAAATGGCCATCCTACCAAAGGCAAACTACAGATTTAATCCAATCCTTTTTAAAAATTCCCACAAAATTCTGCAGGGATCTTGAAAGGACAATTTTCGGCATAATATGGAGACACACAAAGAGAAACAAACAATCAATATCAAAAAATAGGATAGCTAAAACAATTCTGAGTGATAAAACAATTGTTAGAGGAATCGCTATACCAGACATCAAATTATTTTACAGAGTCTTAGTGATTAAAAACAAGATGGTTTTGGCACAAAACATGGATTGATCACTCAAGATTCAAATTGAAGATTCAGACATAAATTCACACAGCCAATGACACCAGATTACTGATAAAGAGTCTGGAAAAAAATACAACATTTCAACAATTTAGGCTGGTACAAACTGGATAACTTCAGGTTTAAAAAAAAATCCAAATAATGCCAGGTGGTGGTGGCACACGCCTTTGATCCCAGCACTTGGGAGGCAGAGGCAAGTGGATCTCTGTGAGTTTGAGGCCAGCCTGGTCTACAAGACAGGCTCCAAAGCTACAAAGAAACCCTGTCTCAAAAAACTAAAAAAATCCAAATAGGATTATAATCCTGAACAAAACTCAACTCCAAATGAATCAAAAACCTCAACATAAAACCAGATACACTGAACCTAATGGAAGAGAAAGTAGGAAATAGCTTTGAACTCGTTGTGACAGGAAATGATACTTTTTAAAAATTAAAACCATTAGCACAAGCACTAAGATCAGCAATTAATTATTGGGACTTTATGGAAATGAAAAGCTTCTATGTGGCAAAAGACACCATCATCTGGACAAAGCTGTAGTCTACTGAATGAGAATATATTTTTATAAACTCTACATCAGATATAGGGCTATTATCCAAAATATAGAAAGAATTCAGAAATTATTATCAAGAAAACAAATAACCCAATTAAAAATAGTGGAGAGCTAAACAAAATGCTCCTAAGAGGAAATTCAAATAGCTGAGAAACACTTCAAAAATATTCAACATCCTTAGTGAAAATCAAAACTATTTTGAGATTTTATCTTACACCTGTCAGGATGGCTAAGATCAATACAGCTCAGGATAGTGAGGATGTAAGGGAAACATCTATTGCTCATTGGAGTGCAAGCTTATACAGCCACTATGGAAGTCAGTGTGGCAGTTCATCAGGAAGATAGGAATCAATCTAAAGCCCCAGAAATACCACTCATGGGCGTGTACCCAAAGGGCACTTCATCTTCCCACAGAGGCACTTGCTTACCAGTGTTCATTGCTGCTCTATTCATAATAGCCAGAAACTGGAAACAACATAGATGCCCCTCGACAGAAGAATGGATAAAGAAAATGAGGTGTATTTACAAAATGAAATATTACTCAGCAGTTTAAAAATGAAATCCACGGGGTAATGGATAGAACTAGAAAAAATTCTAAGTGTGGTAACCCAGAAAAATAGGTCATGTATTTACATAGCATGTGGACACTAGCTGTTAAGTCAATGATAAACAAGATAAATGCTATATAACCACAGAGGTTAAGTATAGAGTAAGAAACTAGGGGATGACAGATACACCTCCATAGAAAAGGGAAAAAGATAGTTATGGGCAGATGGAGGTTGTTATAATATGAAGGTTAAGTGGGGCTAGTAAGAAATGAGGGGGGGAAAGGAAGGGAACATGGGAAGAGACAATGAAAATTAAAGGGCATTTGAGGGATCATATGTAAGCCAAATACAGTAGAAGCTTAGACACACACATATGTATGTATGTATGTATGTATATGTATCTTGTTTAGATTTTCTTCATATATATATGTGTGTGTGTGTGCGCATATATATGGGTTTCCCTTACATACAATGTGTGTGTGTGTGTGTGTACACACACATATATATGTATGAAGGCAATCTAAATGAGATTGCCAGATAATGGGTTATATAGAGCCCCAATTATAGATCTCTTGTCACCAAATGCTGCTTCCTATAGCAGTACTGGTTTACATTGAATTGTTGGCCAAAGGGGTCCCATGGGGGTCCCTAAACAATCTGGACTGTTGCCAAGACTGTAGGTTGGCCTTCTCATTACTAAAGACAATACCTACACAACTCACTCAACATGCAGAAGCTGATCGGGTGCCTACACAAAGCATTTACCCCTACTGTGTCTTTGGTAGAAGAAGGTATTCTGGATGCTACCAGAGAAGAAATGTAAACAGCCAACCAGGCACAAGCCCATAATCTACAATGGCTTCCTGCCTACAGTGCATGCTAATTGAAGGGTAGCACCAAGCATGTGGAGTAACTAAACCAAATCTATCTGCTTTGACTTATGGCATTCTCTACAAGATGGAAACCGTATCTGACACTGCTTGGACAATGAAGAACCTGAAACAAGGTAGCCCTGGAACATAGGGTGAAAGCACCCACTACTGTTCTGAAATAAAAATACATGTTGCAATAAGATGACTCCTAAAGACCACCTGGCCCTTGTTTTCTTGACGTTCTCCATCCCCTCTGGCTCTTACACTCTTTCCTGGCCAGCAGAAAACTAAATCAATGACATCTTTTTCAGTTCCTTGTCTCATAATGCCATGTCAGGGCTTTCCTTTGTTTCTTTTACCTTTATAAATATCATCATATTATTTTTATTTTTATTTGATTTATTTTTTCTCCCTTTTTATCCTGTAGGACTGTTGTATATGTATATTATGATTCCCAGTTTAGTGCTTTTATGGCATTTCTGAGGGTTTGAATGAGTGGGTCTCTGTTTCTTGTGCCTTCTCTTGGGATCTTTTCTTTCTGTTTTTTGTTTTGTTTTGTACAATTTCAGTACATTAGTTTGGCTTTACCTTTTCATGTTATATTTTAGGTTTTTCTTCATTATTATCCCTGTAAAAGCCTGTTTGTTTTTTAATGAAAGATAGAAAGGCAGCAGACCTAGAGGGATGGGAAGTGAGGAGAATCTGGAAGGAATAGAGAGAAGACACTGGACCCAGTATATATAATGTAAGAAAAAAATCTATTTTCAATAAAAGGAAAAAAATAATTTTTAAAATTATTTTAGAAGTACAGAAAGTCTGCCACAGTATAGAGATTTTTCCATATATCCTTCACTCACTTTCTCCTGCTGTTTATAGCTTATGTTAGGATAATACATTAGAATTAATGTCTCAGTATTGATGCATTATTTTAATAAAGCCCATACATTATTCAGATATCTTAGTTTTTATATAATGTTCTTTTTCTGTTCCGAGATCCCATCAAAGTGACTACAGCACTTTCAGTTGTCATGTCTCATTACACATCTTGTGGCTGGGACAGCCTGTGAGCATTTCTTTTCTAATGACCTTGAGAGCTGTAAGGAGAACTCGTCAGGTATTTTACATATTTCCTTCATTAGTCCCTCTCTTAAAAAAATCATTACCTGTAGCCAGTGGGTACACTTCCCTTGGTCTCAGGCTTAAATGTGCAAAAAGAATGTCATTAATTCCTCAAGAGGAAGCTCATCAGTCAGGGTCTTCTTGCATGAAGAAGTTTGGGTATTTTTCTAGGATTCCTGCTGTGAAAACAGCATCTTGGTAGTAGTGGAGCTTTTCAAAATCCATTTTCAGATGAACGTCTTTGCAAACCATGCAGATTAAAATGGCTGTAAAAGACAGTTCTGAGACATTAGGTGTCAACGTTCAGGTAGCATTAGATGCTATTGTGAATTAAAAGCTTGGATATACAGGATTCTCTCATCTGATAAGAACCCTGCATTATATCCATAAGTAGGGAAAGTAATTTCTTTCTTTCTATGTGGGAGTGTATGGTATTTTTGGCAATACAAATATAAATTCATGTAATGAATATTCCTGGAGTCTCTGTTTGGTGGTAGGGCCATTTGCACAGGAAGCTTAATTCAAGTGTCATTCTCATGAGTGTGTTTTCGTTGTTCTGCAGCCTCTCTGTTCGCTCTTCCCTGATTAAGTCTCCCAGTAAACCATTAATGAGCATGTCTTAAAGAAACCAATTTCAATTTCCCCTGCATGGTAACAAAGATCATAAGTGCATACAGTTAAACTTTAAAAGAAAGGATCAAAGGTCTAGACAAAGCTACCTTTCACAGGGACTGTGATCTGCAATGAATGAATGTAGGACCTTGTAATTGCAACTGTAAGCCATTAAGTTGAAAATAAAAGTCACACATTGCGTGGGATTGCTTTTATTGTCTGTTTTATATCTGTGCCATTTATTTTTCAAATGTTTGCAAATGAGGATTTTATTATCTTGTAAGTCAGTCACTATTTTTAGTCTTGTGGCTTTTTCAAATAGATCACACACATGGGACATCTTGTGCAATCAATAGACACTATCCGTGGCTAAAAAGGGGAAAATACAAAAATGATGTGCGTTTGCATATAATTAAACATATTGTGCAGTTCCATTTAGTTCTATTTTGTTAGGTACAGAATTTGTACACGTTTTTGTCTTACCCTCAGGAACACATGGAAGCAGTATTTTTTTAAATAGGTTTTACACAAGGTTTTGTATTTTGAATGCATGGAAAGCAATGAAGAATAGAGCAAAAGCTAATGTTTCTTTATACTTTAGACAGATATGTAGTGCAAGGTTAATCAGCTATATGCTTTCAAAATAATATCACTTAAAGACAGAGCACCAACATAAAATCAAGAAAGCAATTAGATCTGTATCTTGAAAATGTTCACAAATTAAAAAATAATAATTTCTGCAGAAATCTAGTGAGGGTGCACGTGTATGTATGAGAGAGAGAAAGAGAGGGGAGAGAGAGAGAGTCTGTGTGTGGTATCCTGTGTTTAGGTTTTAAATTACATTCAGCTCAGTTTGAAGTGGGTCTCTAAAGGTACAAAATCATCACTTAACTTCAGAAACCCAAATGGAAGGTCACAAATTAAGTGCTCTGTAGAGGGAGAGGGAAAAGTTTGACTCAGATAATTGTGAGTCATGTCATAATTTTCCTGCTTTAAAAAAATTGCCTTAGCTAAGTGACATTTTTCAATGAATCCAGGGAGGAAAAAAATAGGAGAATTAAAAATCACCTTTGTAACATGAAAATAATACTGGAGGCAGTCCAACAGTTCTAGAGATCAAACTCTTTTAAGAAGAGAGAGCTGCTCGGTAGCATCTTATCTTATAAACATCTTATAAACATGGTAATTATACTAACTGATGGTTTCATTGTGCCATTTCCTGTTTCATACAAAAATTTTATTCATAAACTTGAGATTTCATTCTTACATACGATATTTTGTATCTATATTCAATTGTTCCACCTAACTCCTCTGTGGTAATCATCACATACAGCCAACAGAAACTTCCCTAAGGCGGGTTTAGAGACGTCCCAATCTGAAGGCCTAGGAGGGAGAATGTATGAATTTGTGAGGTGCTAGGCTAGAGAGACTGTCTTAGCATCAAAAACATACCTGACTTTCTTTGGCATCTTTGTTTCTTAATCATCCTTTGTTCTTGCAACAAGAATGGCTGCCGAGTCATTACTTGAAGGTTATGGAAATTTGAGGAGGCTGCCTGAATGAAGCTAGCCAGTGAAGGAGTGTGATTAGGCTTTGTTTTGTCAGACTTCTCTCTCTTCCTGACTATTTCCTGGCTGGTTTGAGGTTAGAAGTTCTGCTGTATCACATATTAACTTCGCTTTGAGTTCACAATGACCCAAAGTTTTCAAGTCCAGACTGACCATGGACCATGGACCTCTGAAGCCATGATCCAAAATAAATCCATCTACTCTCAGGTTGATCACAGAAAAAAAATGAGTGACATAGGCTTTTGATGGTTCTCTTATTTAAGAAGACTTCTTTCAAAAGAAACGCGGCTGCCTTAAAGCCTCCCCTGTAGATATCTGTCTTAGTCAGGGTTTCTGTTGCTGTGAAGAGACACTATCATCATGGCAACTCCAATAAAGGAAAACATTTAACTGAGGTGGAGGATTATAGTTCAGAGGTTCAGTCCATTATTATCATGGCGGGGAGCATAGTGGCATGAACAGACACGAGACTGGTAACATCTTGATCAGAAAGCAACAGGAAGTCTGTCATACTGAACAAGTCTTGAGCAAAATATACTTCCAAGCCCAACCCACAAAAGGCCACACCTACTTCAACAAGCCCACACCTTCTAAGATTGCCACTCCCTATGAGATATGGTGACCAATTACATTCAAACTACCACAACATCTCAGCAACTCACTAAATAACACAGAAAGATTAACAGGACTGATGGAAACATTGTAACTATGTTAGGTAGACTTTTATCTGTTCTTCAGGAAGTAGATATTAAAGATTTCCAGGAATAGCTGAACTATACAATTAGGCAACTTTGTTTGTAGTAAGTCATCCTCCCCCCATGCATAACCCATTGCCAAGTCTCTCTATGAGGCTCAAGCCCCTGTTTCTTTGCAAAGCTCAAAATGCTGTTGATACTTCAACCACCTGGCCCTTGTTGAAATCCTTGATCTTTGTTTACGGCTCTGGTGATTATGTGAAATAATGAATATAAAATCCCCTTTATCTGGGTAATCTCTCTATTTTCAGCTCATCACAGGAAACATTTGCCAATACTGGAGTAAATGTTCAGAACAACCATTGTTATAGAATAAAGGACATAGAACTTGTACAAAGTGTTTTCACTGTCAGATGTTCTGCCAAAGCCTTCCAAATCATCTCTGCTCCAACATAAGCAAGAAAGACCATACCATAGTATTTATTATATTCCTTAGATACTTTTCTATTTCAAGTGGAAGTAGTATGGGTAAACATAAATATTCAAAGTATTGAATTTATAAATATGCAATAAATAAACAAATAAGTAAATGTAACATCCCTTGGTCAATTTCTTTCTCATTCCCATTAAAGTGCCTTCTTAGATGAGAGTTTAATAAATGAAAGTGTTGTCTCACTCATAACTTTCTGTGGTTCACAGTTAGCATTTCTACAGTTGGAGCAATCACAGAAAGAAGAATGCCAAAGTAAAGGGTTTTGATTGATTCCATCCCTTATATAACACATTTAGACTAATAAAAATCCTGCCTTTGTTTCCAAGATCTAAGGAAAAAACATTTAACAGTTTTCTGCATTTGCTAAAGCTACAACAACTGTGGTCCATAAAATGGCTGGTACATCACACCCAAATTTGCTGCTTCACATTTCTGTCAGTTATGAGTCTAAACTAAAAATGTTAGTAGGACCACATTTGTTCTGAAATACAGAGTGAATCCCTTGCTTGCCTCGATCTGATTTCTGGTGTTTTGCTGGAAGCCCTTTTCATGTCTGGCCTTACAACTGTTGTGTCTTAGACAGAACTGTGTTGGCCATGCAGCATTTGCCTTGTTTTATCTTACATTGCTCTTTTCTTCCAGAAACAACTGTACTGATGAGCCAAGAGCCCACCTGACTCAAGTATGAAATGATCTAAGCACAACTAACATCTCAGTAAAGTCCTATATCTAAATGAAGTCCTCAGCATATTTGTGTGTGGAGAGGAGGACACAATCTAACACATAGCATCTCATTATTTATATTATTATACTTTACATGTACAATAATTTGGTTTTCTGGAGTTATTCTGAAAAGTGACAGTATATTTCCATTACCGATCTTCATTCAGCCTCTGAGTCTGAAGGAGAGGTATCCTATCTGTGTCTAGATAAGAAATGACTACTTACAATTAATATATAATGATGCTTCCTATAAGACAAATGGGTACAAAATGCAGTGGGCTCAGTGATGTTCTTCTTAGCCTGAGTGATTTTTACTTTCTTGTTGTTCTAATGTTTTCTATAAGATTCATTAGTTCAATGACATAGTGTAACAATTTAATTTGTAATTGTTTGAATGTTTTATAATTTTTCTACAATGAGATTTATTACTTCAGTAAGACATTATTAAAGGGGGGATACCTAAAAGAGCACAGTATAAATTATCTAACGCCATAAGCCATCTGCCTGTATTCCAGATGGGCATAGTATACACACATCATTTTGTAGAATACCTTATTTATCCTCCCTCATTTGTTTGATAAACATCTACCGAATTATTACCTGACAAATACTGTTCTGTGCTATGGATATAAAGTAGAGAAAGATAGCCTTGCTCTCAAGGACTTTATAGACTGAGAGGGAAAAAAAGGAAAAAGTCAAGATACAAAAGCCATCACAATTTATTAAAGAGAAAGTAAATTGCTGTCAGAAATTCAGGGAAAGTCTCTATGTGTCTACATTTTCTGATGATTTTCTCACATAGGAAGAAAATAGTTAAAGTCTGAATCTTCAAGAATGAGATCATGTAGACAAATAAGATTCTTGAGTGGGAGTTTTGTTGTAGACGCTCATTAGAACCTGCAGAGAAAGATAGGTAGAGGGTTAGAAGCCTTTATGCTCAGCACAGAAAGGCAGAGGGAGAACCTGTTCCAGGTCACCCTATTTCAAGAGAATAAAACAATGATTCAAGAGGAAGAAGCAAAAGAAAGAAAGTAAAAAGAGAAGATGAAGAATAAATCTGGTGATTGAATGAATCTCAAATAATAAAATTACATTTGTTATTTATAGAAAGGTACCAGACAAAGGGCCAGCACAATGCTGGTGGAAGAGGTAGAGTGTAGACATTTCTAAATCTGTATATGATTTCTATGTCTAAAGTACATAACAAAATCCTATTGGAGAAGTGAAGAGATGATAAAGGTTTAGGAAGAGAGAGAACAGCAAGTTGCCAGTTAGGTTACGTTCTAAGTGTCAAGGAGCTAGGAAATGTCAATTAGAAGATAATTTTCATTAAGGTTAACAAAATAGAGAAGAGAATAATTACAAATTACTGGTTTGATAAGTCACAACTATACAATGCAACAACATCTAATTCTTTTTAAGTGCATTATAAGGTAGCAAGTCTCAATCATTTTGGCATTAAGACAATTTGGATTCTCCTAAAAATTATGGAGCACACTAAAGTCCTTGTTACTGTGAGTTATTCCACACCATTAATCACAGAGCTGATCTACTATTCAAATGCTGTAAACCAACTCAGATTCCACTGTCCTGTTCACTGGGAACCAGACACAGAGTATTGACTTTTTTAGATGGGTAGGCCAGCACAAAGTCATGCTGTCTTCTGATTTTCATAAAATAGCAAAGAGACAAAAAAAAGTTTTCAATATATTAACAAAGTTGCATCTTGACAATTTCAAGCTAATTTGTTTTAAAATCTGAATATAAATAATAGAACCTATTCAAGATGACTAAAATGCTCCGATCAGATTTTAAACAAATTCCTCCATGAGAACTTAAGTTTGGAAGATTGTAAAGAACCTTATCTGTTTGCTAGTTCAGTATTCAATGCAAGCTCCAAGGTCAACCCTTTCACCAGTTTACTATTTTTGTGCAATTAAAGCGAGTAAAATTTAGCTGTAGTTAAGTTTGCAGAGTGATAGAGTCTTGGTATAATCATGACACCAACGTTGGCATTTTATAGTCAGCCTGTGTTTGGGTCCCTTGGTCAGCATTCATCCTAACTGCAAGCTAGGATTCCCTTGACCCTTTCATTTTTGATATAAATCTCCATAGTTACATGAGGACTTGGTGTTGAACAATAAAACATTTCCTAGTTAGAAAACAAATGCCTATTGTTCTAATCCTATCTCCTGAGATGACACAGAAAAAACCCAGTTCCCTTCCCTCATGTTTTCTTTAATATTTAGAAGCATTTTCCCAAAGCTTTATTTTTCAGCCCAGATATTGACAAAATCTCCATCACAAGGTTTCACATCTCTTCACTATCTTTGTCATATCTTCCTCTGGATTTGTTTTGCTGTAAATAATGTGTCAGATCTGAACACAAAATTTTATGTGCCTGGTGGAGTAATGAGTGGTATGACAGATCCTATCACTACAGCTTAAGAGATTTGTCTTTTCTAGATACTTTATCTTGTTCCATTTCCTCTGTTGAAATACTTGGAGAGTTTATTTTTTTACTTAATTTTGGAATTTTATTGCTTATTCCTTAAAATCTACCCCTGTAACATGAGGGGGCTGCTCATTAGGGTTTATGTCCTGCCCAGTTCCCCACAGTTGGCAAGCCCCAAAGAAAAATCACACAGAGATCTCCATAAGTAATAAAACTGATTGGCCCATTAGCTCAG
>LOJH01063401.1:0-10728 GCA_001685095.1 Ellobius talpinus
ATATATATATATATACAGGTAACATTTTACAGACTAAGCAGGTTGTATTTATGTTTTTAGAGGTGTGTTTGTGTGTGTGTGTATTTAAAAAAGAGGTCACAATTTTGAGAAATGAAGAGGCAGTACATGAGTGGGACTGAAGGGAGGAAAGGGAAGAGCAGAAATGTAATTACAATATAAAAATAAAAATACTATGAATTTAAGAACATAGGGATAAATATAAGCAAAGTAGTAAAAGACCTCTACAAAGAAAACTTTAAAGTACTAAAGAATAAACTTGAGAACTTTTCATGTTCATAGTTTGGAGGAATTATTATTGTAAAAGCGACTATATTGCCAAAAAACAGCCTACATACTCAATGCAGCATCCATCAGAATTTCACTGCTTATTTTTAGTTTGTTGAAGAACCCCCATACTGATTTCCATAGTAGCTGAACTAATTAACATTTCAACTAGCAGGATATAAAGATTCCTTTTTGTCTACATCCTGACCATCATTTTCAGTTTTCTTAATGACTGCTTTTCTGACTGGGATGAGACAGAAACTCAATGTAGTTTTAATTTGCATTTCTCTCATGGTTAATAAGGTTGAACATTTTCTATATGGTTACTGGCCATTTATAGTTCATCTTATACAATAGAATTTTTTTAAGCCATGGCAAAAGCTAAAGTCATATCCTTTATAGAAAAAAATGTATACAGCTGGAGATAACCATATTAAACAAATTAAATCACTCTCAGAAAGACAAATATTGCATGTTTTCAATCATCCATAAGTCCTTGATTTTATATAGATACATAAAATCATATGTGCATGAATGACATGAAAGTAGATGTGAAATTATCTCGGAGGACAGTGGGTACTGATGGAAGGAGGAAGGGGAAAGGAAAGGAGGGCACTAGGGAATGAGAATATACTTGAAGTACATGGCAAACTTGCATGAAAATGGGTTTGTGCCACCCAGTTTAATAAAATATTTCAATTTCAATGTTATTCTTCACAGAAATAAAAAGAAAACGTAAAATTCATATGGAAGTACAAAAGATCCTGACTAACCAAAGCAATCCTAGGGAAAAAACAAAAGTCTGGGTTGCATCACCATACCTCAACTCAATGTATGCTACAGAGTCATAGCAACAAAAATCTTGGCACAAAAACACATCCATTGATGGAACAGAGTAGAGGACCCATTTATAAACCTGCACAACTACAACCCTATGACTTGTTTACAAAGATGCCAGACATACATAGTGAAGAAAAGACAGCCTCTTCAACAACTGGTACTAGGAAAGCTGGATACCCATATATGGGAAAATGAAACTAGATCTCTGTCTCTTGCCCTGTCCACCAATTCCAGGGCCAGTGAAATTGCTCAGGGAGTATAGGTACTTGCTGTCAAGCCTGGTGACCCAAGTCCAATACCGGGGACCAGGACCTGGGTATATGTGTTAAAAGAAGAGAAGTAACTCCCATCAGTTGTCCTCTGGCAACTTTTTATGCACCATGGTGCACACACACATACACACAGTGTGAGATAAATAGAGAAATGTTAAAATTAAGTCAATTCCACATGGATCAAAAACATTAATGCAATTCATGAAACTTTGTACATGTCAAAAGAAAAAGACTTGAGATGTAGGCATGGGCAAGGCCTTCCAAATAAAACTATATTTGTCTAGTAAATAATTCTGAGATTAGACAAATGAGATCTCATGAGATTACAAAAAGGCTTCCTCACAAAAAAGCACAGCTAATAAAGTGAAGAGACAACCTTTAGAATAGTAGAGAATTATTTGTTAGCTATACAGCTGACCTAGTATTAATATCTAGGATATACAATGAACTAAAGAATCAAAACACCTAATAAACAAATGGATAATTTTTATGAAATATTATTTTAGCAGGGTAAAGACGTGCTACATTTGTTTACTCTGTAGAATATTACCTTAACTGTGTAAAGGTGTGTTACTTTTGTTTATGCTGCATTTAGTGATGTAAGGATGTGTGCTTAATTATGTAAAGATATGCATCTGTTTCACCCTGCCTGCCTAAGGCACCTGATTGGCCTAATAAACAGCTAAATGGCCAATAGCTAGGCAAGAGAAAAGATAGGCGGGGCTAGAAGGAAGGGAAAATAAATAGGAGGAGCAACCTAGGCTTAAAAGAGGAGAAAAGAACAGGAGAAGAAGGAGAGAATCAGGGACACGGCTGGAGCAAGAAGCCAGGCAGCCACCAACAAGCAGACATGAGAAACAGTGGAAGTAAGATATACAGAAGGAAAGAAAAGTAAAAAGTACCAAGGCAAAAGGTAGATAAAGAGAAACAGGTTAAGTCAAATTAAAAGAGTGAGCCAAAAAAGAGTTAAGCTAAGGCTGAGCATTCTTAACTAATAAAAAAAATCTCCATATCATGATTTGGGAGCTGGTTGTTGCCCTGAAAGAAAAAACCTGGTACAGATAATGAAATGAATAATCTTCAAAAGATGAAGTACAAATAGCCAATAAACATAAAAACATCTTCAATCTCACCAGCCATCAGAAAAAATGCAAGTCAAAACTACACTGAGATTCCACCCCACCTGAGTTGGAAAGACGGTCTTTAAAAAGCAAGTAACACCAAATTCTGGGCAGGATGTAGATTAAAGGGAATTTTTACATGCTGCTGGGTGAAAACTAGTTCAGTCACTATGGACATCAATATGGGGAGATTCCTTAAAAAGAAAACTTAAACTCAAACTAGACTACCATTTGACCCAGATGTACCAGTCCTAAGTCTTTTCCTCAAAGCTACACATCAACGTATCACTGAGAGACTTACACACCAACATTTACTTCACCATTGTCCACAGGAGACAGTTATGGAACCAACATAGATGTCCAGCAACATAGGAATGAATAAGGAAAACTGGCGAACTTCTTCACTATAAAGAACAGTTAAGTCATTTGCAGAAAACTGGATGTAACTGGAGTGAATTGTAGTTAGGCCAAATAAATCAGTCTCAGAAAGATGAATGGCATGCTTTCTCCAGTTTGTGGTTCCTGGATTTTGTATAGATACATAAAATTATGCATGTTTGCATGAAATAAAAGTAGAAGTAAAACAATTTGGAGAACAAAGGGCATTAAGGGGTTGGGGAAGAATGGGACATGAAGGGAGCATGTTCATTATATATGATGTCTTCATTTAATACAGCACCACACACAGTCAATATATACACTGAAAAACAGTTTTTGGCTTTCTCCTTGTAGCTTTGGAGCCTGTCCCGGAACTTCCTCTGTATACCAGGCTGGCCTCGAACTCACAGAGATTAGCCTGCCTCTGCCTCCCAAGTGCTGGGATTAAAGGCATGTGCCACCACCAGCCCGTGAAAAAGAAATTTAAATAATGTGTCACTAAAAGCCAAGGTATGGCCAGTTGGCCTCTGTGTCTTGGTGTTCCATGATCTTGCTGGAAATGTGTGAAGTCTGGTATAGTACACTTGGTATACAGTTGTAGAAGCTGGCCTCTCATACAATGAGCTGTCTCGGGTATTGACAATGGGGTGTGTGATCCAGGGAGTCCCTAGGGAACATGACTAGAATGTATACTGGAAACCAATCATTTTCTGCATGACTGGAACTACGACTCTGAGTCTTTTGCCCAATCAAAGGGGATCCATGGATTTGGATAAGCCTGCAAACTCCAGGCACTCAACTCACCAGGCCTTCTTGTCAGGAGGGCCTACAGTCTCTAACCCAAGCCAAAGTAAAACAGAAGGCACACTTGAGTGGCATTGGTCAAATGTTTGTCACAGTAAGGTTGGGGTGGGGAGTAATATAGATACTCTCAGTGGTTTCCTCAAGCAGAGAACTCAGGGCTCAGGCTCTGAGGTCAGACTGAATGCATTTGAACATGACCTCAGTCACTCACTAGCTGGTAATCTCGGACAAATCTATTAACTTCTCTGAGTTTTCTTGTGCCAAACAGTCAGGCCTGAAAACATATGTACAAGTAACATTATATGAACTCAACAAGTAGTATTTACATCTATATGTGCATAAAATATATATGCATTCAAAACAATAATTTTTGAAAAAGAGAACATTAATTTGAAGAATAGTGGGGAGAATCTATAGAGTTTGGAGGTAGGTAGGAGAGGGAAAGGAGAAATGTAATTAAATTATAATATCAAAAATACAAATAAATAAAAATAAATAGATAGATAAATAAATAATAAAAAAGAAGCAGCAGAAAAAGTATAAGAGCCTTTCAGGGTTGCTATGATACTTAAGTGAGACTCCATATATATATATATATATATATACATATAAATGAAGCACTTAGCATGATGTCTGCTACACAGTACATGTTCAACGAATACCCACCATTGCATTACTGTCATCAGCAGCACCATTATCATCCATCATCATCTTGTTCAACATCATTATCATCCAGACTTCTGTGTAAAGCCTGTTACAACTCCTCCAGAGGCCCTGACCTAGGCTGACTTTAGAGAGATTGCTGACTTTTGTAGTCCCTCATTTCCTGTCTTCCCTGCTGTAGGGCAGTGACTTCCACGTTGATCTACTATTGTCAGCACTTAATGTGGGCCTCTCAGGCAGCTGGACAGCCCACTCTGCCAGTAGCTGAAGTGTCCGCCAAATGTGTGGCTTCTAGAGAGATATTCTTGGAGCATGAGCTCAGGAAGCTGCCTCTTCCCAGGACTGGGAGAAAAGCATCCTTCTCGTTTCTAGAGCCTGAATCTCTATGAAAAAAGAAAGCTTGTACCAGAGTCTAAGGTGTTTGTGCTACTACTGTTGACCAAAATCTCTCAAGAAAATTGCAGGCAGACATATTTTATCATCTTTGCAAAACAGTAAGTTAGAAGCCTCCCCTCCCAATACAGTGGACACCCTCATATCACAGATGCGCAAGACTGGCCCTACAACCTTCCATCCTCTTTCCACTAAAGAAATTCAGAGCATTCTGGGATTTTCAGGGAACTGAGAGCTTTCTTAGACATACATCCTCCTCTGTAACCCTGAAAGTGATAGATGAGCAGAGAAGTATCTGCCAGCTTCTTATTCTGCCCGACCAGATTCTTGGTATCAACTACCACCATCTCCATCTTCATCGCAAACCAAATAACTAGGTCTAGCCTCTGACACTCTGAATGACTTGCATCCTATATCCTGAACCGCTTACATCCTGTAGTGTACATGGCTTTTCATCCTCGAATGGATTCTCTTAACATCAACAATGTGACGTGTTTGGCATCCTCCTCCCACACCCCCTCCTGTCATCTTACAGCCTAGTTCTGTCCCCCAATACACTCTTACATTCTACCTCATTCTTTCAACTTGTTCTTGACTTTTCCTCCTTGGCTACAACTAGGGAATTCCATGGGTAGAGTACTCTTGGCTGGACTAGCACCCTAGCTTAGGCCTTGAGAAGCCCTTGATCTCTGTGAGTTGGCAGCAGCCTAACTAGCAGGCAGGAGCCTGGATCACCAGATTAACTATGTGTTGGCCATCCTGGCAGTGCTATTAGTGTTGTGACATCATGGTCAGTACCAATCATGTACCTCAGAGCCAGGAAGTGGAGATAAACTCCGGCAACAAATATTTGGACACCTCAGCCCCAGTGGTTTGGATGACCTACAAAGCAACCATCCCTGTCCATCCCAGGGTAGAGTCTCCCAGGACCATCATCTTTCCTGAAAGCATCTAGATGGTGCTGACAAAGGAACTGTGGTCTTAGAGCAGAAGCCCTCTTATAATGTTGTAATCACAAGGTTTCCTGGGTTTGTGGACTAGCTACTGTTACTTGTGTATCTACATTATCCCAGCCTGTTTCCATCTCTAGTGCTGCTCATGGACTACCCACCGCCATCTGTCTGTTGAACCACTGCAGGAGCCCTGCCAATCTCTTCGTTGCCACCCATGAGTACCTATAATCTGTTCTTCATAAGTTGCCAGAGCAACTTTTAAAATACACATCACACCACACCACTCTAATGTATAAATCCCTTCAACATATTGTGGTAATATTTTAAAACACAGAGTCATTTCTGGGGATGTATGATAAAGTATTTATAGATTAAAGGATATGCTGAGTTATGCTTAATACTTAAAAGTGCATGAGGAGAGTGGAGGGTATATGTGAAATTAGATTATATGTTAATTGATGAAGTTTCATGATGGATGAATAAATAAATGTTCATTATGATTCTCTCTAATTTGTTATAGGATTGGAAATTAAGGGCAGGAATGGAACTTGGTGGTAGAGCATTTGCTTAGAAATAAGCATATGGAGAGAGGGGGAGAGTCACACACACACGGGGGGACAGGGAGATGGAGAGAGATACACAAAGTGGGGGAGAAATGCGGGAGAGAGGGCCTATAATTCCAGCATTCAAGATGTTGATGCAGGATCATTGAGAGTTCAATACCAACAGGAACTGCACTGTGATACCCTACCTCAAAAAAGAAAAGAAAAAGTAAGAAGCAAAATTAGTATGATTAAAAGCAACAACAAAATCCAACAGGCATAGCAAAAACAAACAAAAGAAAAAAATAGATATCCCATTCTGAACAAAATCAACTTGCAAGCATGGCTTAGGGAGACACTAACCATCCTCTGATGCCTTCTCCCATCAGTTTAGGTCTCTACTTGTCTTTGACCACACTGATCTTCTTGCTTTGCTTTAAACACATCAAAATATACCTCCTAGCTGGTTCCTTCTGTCTGAAAAGCCTGTTGCCAAATGCACATTTCTCTGTTTTCATTATCAACATGTTAGATTCAAGTGCCTCTGCAGAGAAGCTATCTCTGACCTCGTCTTACTGTGCAGTCAGAAATAAAGGCATACCATCTATGCCCCCTCGAGATACACACATCACCAGCCTAAAAGTAGCCCCATCCACTCCCCTTCGTCACTCTAATTCATTCTATATGTTCTTCTGAACTTAACACTGTTGGAAATTTTTATCTTTATTTGTTGCTGTTGTTGTTTTGTTTATTATCTGCTTTTCTTGCTAGATAGAATGTAAACTCCCCGAGAGAGAAAAGACTAGAAACAAATATAAATAGATGCTTGGTGGGTATTCATTAAATGAAGGAACAAATAACCTTCAGGGTAAAGACTGGTTGTTTGTTTTGTGTATTTGGGGAAGATTAGTGTTCACTTGTAGTATAGCCAAGGTAGAGGAGGCGGATGCCACAAATGCTAGGCAGTGTGCAGTCTTGCCTGGATACCTTACCAATGCCCTGTACTTACTTTCTATTCAGAGTGATGAGAGTGGGATGTAGAACACCGCCTGGTACCTACCACTCAGTAAAGATTAGCTGCCATCATCTGAATTAAAGAACACCCAAATCTTGAGTTCACTGTTTCATTCCAGAAATCCTGGAACAGTTGGTTTTGCAACAGGTCAGAACCAGTTTGTAATGTTAGCATAGAGGGTGCTCATCTAAGGGCACCAAACTACCAGGGTCACACTGACATGCAAGACATTAAACTAGATGCTTTGCCTGTCCAGTCCTCCAATCCCTGCTTTTTGGATGCCTATATTTCACAAGAGCTGAGCAAAGGAGATCCCTTTTTCATTCCAGAATAAACAAAGTCAAAATAGATAGAAAACATATATGAATGAGCAATAAAACTTTGTGTGAAGAGACCAAATTCATTTAATAAATCACAGAGGTTTTAGAAGAAAATTAATACTTAAAATAAAATGACATGGGAAGATTGAGAATTCAAATGGACAGAAAGTGATATGCCAGACAATACTAAGTTTAATACTAAGCTTTCTTTTTAATATTAAAAATTTAATATTGTTATTAGCCAATGAAATATCATTAAGGGGAAAAAGAGGAAATTCTATATTAATTAAAGGAGTGAAGTATAAAGCAGAGAAAACCATATGCATCTAAGGAGATTGGTTCAAATATATGAAACAATAATTATAAAGAGAAAATTTCAATTCCAAATGTCAAGTGAAAGATTTTAACATACATTTCAGAAGTTGAAAGACTACTAGATCAAGGGCTGGAGAGGTGGCTCAAGGATTAAGAGCACTGGCTGCTCTTCCAGAGGATCCAGGTTTGATTCTCAGCAGCCACAGGTCAGCTCACAACTGTCTATAACTCTAGTTCCAGAGAATCCAACACTGACTTCTGACTTCCTTGGGAACCATGCACAAATATACATGCAGGCGAAACACCTATACACAAAAAATAAAGTATATAAAAATTTAAAAGTAATGATAATTAAAAACAGGGAGGTATTGACTAACAAAATTAACTACCTTGACGATAGAACAGCATACATGGATTTATATGTATATATACAATAAAATATGTATTCTTTCAAATATATATAGACTGTTTATATAAATTATCTTGATAAAAGAAATTTTGAGGCAGGGTCGTGTTATGTAGCCCAGGTTGGCCTTAAATTCATGTGTTTTGCCTGTCTGCCTCCCAGTTGAGATTACAAGTGTGTACCATCACACCCAGCTTTCTGAAAACAGTTTTAAATGTTTATGTTATATAGACTGTATTATTGAGCATAATTCGATAAGTTTTAAAAGTAAAAAGATAAATGTTGGTCTTAGTATGTTCATGTTGCTATTAAAAATAAAAAACGCCATAGAGAAGGAAGCTTATAGAGATCAGAAACTCATTTCTCACAGTTCTGGCAGCTGAAAAGTCCAAATGGTATTGTCAGATTTGATGTCTGGCTAGGGCCTGCTCCTGCCTCATGCATAGTTGATGCTTTCTCCTCGTGCCAATGTTCGAGTAGATAGCTAGGCAAACATGAGCAGGAAGGAGGAGGCTGTCCTGTACATGCACCCGTTTGGAGGTTAGATACATCCTGGCAGGGTATAAAGGAACTAGACATGAGGTAACCAAGGAAACTGCTGCTTTATCTTGGTAACTGTCTCCTGGTGATTTAGAAGCATTGTTGTGGCTCATCATTCTTAAAGCTACAGTTGGGTTCTCTCTGCTGTATCTGAAATTGAGGCAACAAGACACTTTCCCACCAACCATACATGGCCACCAGTGAACATCCTGAGGGAAGGAAAGCCTGCAGACCTGCGTAGCAGAGTGGGGTAAAATGAAGAAGGCACCCAAGGGGAAAACTTAACAATGACATCACACAAGGGAACCTTAAGAAACTTCTTTGAATCTGCTAGACAGAACCCAATGAGCTGCCATCCACTTTTCAGGAGAGCTCATGCCAATTCTCTTTGGAATGGGCACTTTAATTTGCTAAATAAAAATATCCTTAAACTATCTGTCTCTCAGCTGAAATCTCTCCTGGGAAAAGACAAGAGCCAAGAAGAAACCTTTATGGGTAACAACCTTACAAGGTGGCACACGCTAGCCAGCCAGCTGGAGCCTCTTTTATAATAAGAACATCAGTCCCAGGCATAATTTCCTCCCAAAGGCTCTATCTTCTAATAGCATCAAAATAGTGATTAAGTTTCAACATATGAATCAGGAAAACACAATCAGACCATGGCAATATCCAAAATTGTGATATTTAAAACATATTCTAAACTAACGGGTTAAACAGGAAATAAAAACACAAATTGTCAATTATTTGGAGGTTAATGGTAATGCCAACATTAATTATCAAAACCAGTAGGAAGCAGCCAAAATGGTACTGAGAAATAGACTTATAATCAAAGACATTTATTAGAAAATAAAGATGCTTAAAAATAGACTACTTTAGAAGACTGAAACATGATGTATATTTCTCAGCCTGTATAAAAATTAACAAGCTGGGCATGGTGCCTGAAATCCTAGCACTCAGGAGGCTAAGGCAAGGTCATGAGTTCAAGACCATCATGAATTACATAGTAGTTCCCTGTCTCAAAAATAAAATCAACTCAAAATGAGTCAAAGACCTACACTGAGATCTGAATCTCCTAGAATAAAACTCAAGCCACTGGCAGTATTTTTTTCTGGGTATAGCCACAAGAGTAGGAACCAAAAGCAAAAACTGAGAATGAAATCACACTAATCTACAGAGCTTCTGCACAGAAAAGGAGACAACCAGCAAAGTGAATTGGCAACCTAGGAAATGAAATAAAATCCTGGCTGGTGATTAATCTGACAGAGGGCTAATATGCAGAGTACATAAGGAAATAAAAAAATACAGAAAAAAGTAATCCCATTAAAATGGCAAATGATCTGAATCTTATCAAAATAAGAAATACATTGACCAACAAATATATGCAAAAACGTTCAATCTCATTAGTCACTAGAGCGACAGAATTCTAGCTCACTCTAGTTAGAATAGCTATTGTCCAAACAATTAGCAAATGCTGCTGAGGATGTGGATAAAGAGGAACTCTGATATAATAGTTGTGGGAATGTAAGTTAGTGCAGCATTACTGCTGTATGGAGACTTCTCAAAAACTCCAAAAGTAGATATGCCATATGATGCTGGTTTTCCCACTTCCATGTATGGATCCAAAAGAAACAAAATCAACAGACCAGACACCTGCACACCCATGTTTACTGACATACTATAATACTCTATAGATAACATATGGGATCATTCTAGGTACCAGTCAACAGCTGAAGGGATAATGAACATGTGGTGTGTATACATACACAATGAAGTATTTTTCAGCCACAAAAAGAATGAAATCCTATCATTTTTCAGCAAAATGGAAGGAATTTGAGGGCACTAGATGAAATATACCAAACACAGAAAGTGTTAAGTGTTATG
>LOJH01063402.1:0-10728 GCA_001685095.1 Ellobius talpinus
GATCCACCTGCCTCTGCCTCCCGAGTGCTGGGATTAAAGGTATGTGCCACCACCTCCTGGCTGATAACAACTATTTATAATTCCAATTTCAGATTGTCTAATGCCCTCTTCTAATGGCTGTAGGCACCAGTCATGCATACAGTACACATATATATGTCTAAAATATAGGTTCACAAGTCAAAACAGAGCACATCCATATTTTTATTTTATAACAGCCAATGATGAGAGTAGCATTGTGTATGTTACACATAGTACAAACTTGCAGAAGTATGTTTATAGATATTTCAAAAGTTGCTGAAAAGTCAGTTCGAATCCCAAACCAAAGTTCATTAAACTTGCTTTTGTCTTCATTTTTATGAAAAACATGCCACCAATTCAATTTTAAAATCTTAAAAACCACCAATGCAGTTTTAAAACTAAATATTCTAGCCTGGTAAAATCCAAAGATATACTACTCTGAGAGTTACATGTGCAGGAATAATGGTGGGAGATATTGTTTTGTGTTCCATAGTTAAACTCTATGCTTCTCTAAGAGCAGAAACTATGTACAGTAAAAACAGTGCAGTTCATAATGTGCATCAGTCTGAAATCTAAGCTGAGGCATTTTCAGTCAGTGTTCAATCACTGGCATTGCATGGTATGAGGATTTGCACACTGCAGCGTCTTTCTGTTTTATATTCAGAAACTAGGTTATGGTGAAATTGTTCGACACAACATGGTTACATGCTGCTGCTAAGAAATACCTCATATTCATGACACATTTGATTTTGAGGTAAATTTTGATCACAATGCTTTCAGAAACCTTTACAGAGCATCCATTTCTTTTACAACCACCAATAATGAATTATGCAACCATGTGGACTCATGAGCCAGTTTAAGAGTCTTCGAGACAAACATTGTGTGAAAAATATATTATCTAGGGAGTCAGAGTTACTTTACAAAGTGGTAGTCAATAGAATCAGTGTGAGGATTAAATGAGATAACACATGCAAAGTTTCTAGAACGATACATAATAAATTTGGTTACTCGTTTTGTATACATTATTTATTATTATGTGCACGTGGAGTCCATTTTATTTTAAGTCACCTTTAATTCCTGGTATAAGAATGTAAAATACTCTAATGGTTTTGCAATTCACAGCAATCATTAACTTAACATTTATTTGAACTTGTTGGTACAACAAGGTACTTAACATAACAACCCCCAAGAAACATTTATTAGAATGAAGGAAAACAAATCCTACCAAAACAATAGTAAGTGACCAGAAAAGGATTATAATGGTGATCATAATGTAACTAAGTAACAAATGAATGGTAAAGTATTAGGGCTCAATTGGTTTATTTCAACAGTGACTTTTAATGGATAACTTCGTGAGATGAGTCCTGAGTTTTCCCATTTTGCTGATTATTGTCAAGTACTACAAGATGCACTGTGCTTATGTGACAACACTATAGACAAATGACAAACAGATCACCAGTTGTGTGTTCTCTTCTACATGTCAGTTTAACTAGGTACCACCACTGTCTGCTCAGTGAGCTGCTCTAATCACCCTCTTCTGCTTGCTGGTATGAAAGCAGTGGTGCTAAAATATTGCTCTTTCACATGCTCAAAAGTTAAAAAAATGGAATGACTCAAGTCAATCGTGTATTTTTATGAATTATTCAGCAGACCTGGATTAAAGTGGTCACCTACCACCACTTACCAATACCTGGCTTCTAAGATTAAAAGCATATCCCAGAATTGACTAAACTCTGTATTTGATCCAACTTTCATTTCTTCTTCTAAAACTAAATCCACTATCAGGAAAGGAACGATTTGAAAACAGGAAAGTACAAATCACATACATTCAATTTCCCTATGCGATATGAGCTTGTTGTCATGTATAGCCCAACATGGGGACAGTCTTTCTGTCTATGTTCTCACCATCTAAACAAAGAAGCATACAGATTATGGCCACCCATTCTTATGTTAGATTGCTTTATTATCACACACCATGTAGCTCTTTACTCTGTGGCATCCTTCCATTTTTCCATAAAGAAACATTAATAGCTACACTCCAAATTCATGTACTATGTAAAGTACAATTGATAAAGTCCTCAAGAGAGAGAATGGCAGCAGCTGTGATATAGTGAATATGAATTGAAGAAGAATACAAAGGCAAAAACTAGTCTCCAAACTCCCAGAAGCAGACATTTAAATATATGCTAGAATGATTTCTATATAATACTAATATCAGAGTGGACTGCTGGCTGAAAACTTTACAGTATCCTTACTCTTACAACAAGCACCATTAAGAGTATGAAAAGATATTTGATAAATGGGAAGCAATGATGACCAAGGCAGGTGCTATCATCAGTTATCACGTTACACACTAATGTTCAATCCTACTAAGTGAAGCAATGAGAGCAAAAGATTTTCTAAACTGCAATGATAGCTGAAGTAGAGGTTCTGGCTTAGTATGTGGCACTTGAGTAGGTGTGCCTACTCATGCAGACTCATGGGATATTTCTCTTCTCCAAAGGTACAGCTATAAGCAGCAAAGGAAACAGTTCAGGCATGCAAATGATGGCACCCCAAGATGCTACATACAAAGCTCATGGTACTTCCAATTCACTCGGAAGGGAGGCCCAGTCACAAGAAATAGAAAATGCCATGCATTATCCAAGAGGATAATGATGGTGTTGATATGCTTTCCTATAGGTAAACATACTTGATCTTTGTGAAATGCATCAGAATTTGCACCAACAGAAGTACTTCACTGGAGAAAAAAATCGCAATATACACTATAGCTGTTTTCCAAAAGAGCGGTAATAGGATGCTGTGCAAGATACACAGACAGGCCTGATAAACAGAAAAATATATTATCAGCCAATTTGGAGGAGAGACATAAATCATGTCTCAAGCACAAATGTCTTGGTTGTTTTTTCTTCTTAAATGTAAACTGTGCAAAAAGGGAAACGTAAAACTTCAGTGAATCAAGCCTTAAATGTTACTCCTGCAGGGAACTTCAACAATTTACTGGGAATATACCAAGCAGTATAGCTAACATAAAATATAGATCTAATGACAGACATTCTCGTAAGGGAGCCAAATTTATGAGCCAAGTTGCTCTTTAAAGGTGAATGAACTTCAGCCTTGACTATAGTATCTCCCTAACTAGCAAACACCCTCTACTGATGCTAATTTTGTTTGTTGTCAAAATAAGAATCCTGCCAGCATCTTAGCTAGAAATGTACTCCAGTGTCAATGTCATATAGATATTACTTGACTACCACAATTAGAAACGAAATGTGGCTCATTCTTCAACTGCTTCCAATCAATACTTCCAGAATTTATATTCTATAAACATTCACACTTTGCATCTAAACAAATAATTTCATCATAAGCTAGTTCTCAGTAAAAACTACAATAAGTTTTCACAATATATTATGGGAGCTCTGGCTATTCAGTTCTAAATAATGGCTCCTTTTGCTGGACAAGTAAATTGAAATTGATTTGTTTCAGCAGCATGTGCTGGAACACACAATGCCTGCTTACAACAAGCGTATTGACTTCTTCAAACACTACTCCAGTTTGCTTCCTCAAGGACTCCAGGCAGGATTTTTAAATCATCCCAACTTCTCTTCCCTAACCTCCAGAACAAAACATCCATTTAAATAAGGACTCTCCACAATGTGTTCAAAAAAGGGAATGTGAACGAGCTTTCTTTGAGATCAACTGAGAAGAGCCCAAGGTGAGGATTGAGCCCTCAGAGGAAAGGGTCAAAATGAAGACAGAGACTAAAAGTTAGTAGATCAACTGCTTCTTAAAAAACACAAGGAGAATGGATGGGGAGCAGAGGGACAGGCAGAGACTGGTTATCTTCAGTACCATACCTCCATCCATCTTCCCTTGGGACAATGCTATCATTGAAAGAATCTCATGCAGACTCATGGGATATTTCTCTTCTCCAAAGGTACAGCTATAAGCAGCAAAGGAAACAGTTCAGGCATGCAAATGATGGCACCCCAAGATGCTACATACAAAGCTCATGGTACTTCCAATTCACTCGGAAGGGAGGCCCAGTCACATGGAAGAGGAGCCTGCTTTTTTTTGTTTTGGTTTGTTTCTCGTTTTTGTTTTGTTTTGTTTTGCTTTTACTAGCTGCAGAGGAATCTCAGATTGAATCACAGGCAACAAAGAAGTTTCTATGTAGGGAGATACATCTGGGACCAGAGCCAGCAAAACTGACCTTTCAATATTACCTCCTGGGATACTTTTAGTAGAGTATCCACAAAAGCAGGCATCCTTGTTCGGTCTAGGACATCTCTGAGGATTTTTATCTAAGAGGGTTTCCCAAAGGTTATTTCTGTTATATATTCATTGCCACCTTATATCATACTGTTTGCACAGCAGGATAGGTATTCTCATTTCTATTTTATGATATGTTAAAATAATAAGGCCAAGAAAGGAACAGAATTTCTCAAAGAGCCAAAAGTTTATAACTATCAGTCCAAAAATTTGAACTCAGGCCTTACAACTTTAAATCAAGTACCTTCCTTCAAAATATTCATATTTTATATACACAATCATTAATTTTTATATTCACTCAACAAACATATTGCATTCTGACTTTATGGAAGGCAGTAGGAGATCTCAAGTTCAGTTTAGAATTCAACTTCAGTAATAGCTATTGGAGTTAAGGCAAAATCTATAGTCAATGTGATGGTTCTTAAACCATTTCCAGTAAAGCCCAACAGGTTATTTTTTCACCCCAGGAGAAACAATTGTCCTGTGCATCAACAGTCTTTTCCCATAAGACTAACATCTGGCAAGATGCTTCCTGTACATTACATGTTACCAATATCCCTTAAATAGAAAACTGTCACTCACCAGACCTTCAATTCTAGACTCTCTGAAGATTTCTCCTCAAGTATGGGGTTACGGCAGCCTGACTCAGGAACACTCATGAAATTGGCACAAATCTCTGACATTTCCAAACCCAGAAGTGTCTCTTGACTAGAGCCCATTTGAGGAACCTAGTCTCGGCACTAGCTCATCATCCAGCACTTCTGTGCTTCTGCTACTCCTATCTCCCCACTCCCTAGAAGCTTTCTCCTATGCTGAGGAGTTAGTGAAAATAATCTCTTCTGGCAAAACTTCCTTGTCTTTTCTGAGGGCTCTGTGCCTCAAGAATGTATTTTGCATAGTACATGTGTGAGGACCCGTGGCAGACTAATGATTAGAAAGATTCCAAGTGGAAGAGGGGGGGCTTTTCAGAGACTTGTTTATTCCATAGCCCAAGAATAAGGCATCTGTCACACTTCTCAGCAGTGAAATGAATACCAGGGATGGATTTCATGCTGTGGGAATATGTCGGAGGTGTTTGAAAGGTCAAGGAAAATCTGTTCTGTAAGGCTTTGGCCTCAAAAGTCCTAAAAGGACAAAGCCCATGATTACTGACTCTTCTTAACTCTTACACCAGATGTTGTCCTAGAATAGCTTCTAGATAAAATCGATGTTTATAGCTCAACTTTTGTCAGTGTGGTCTCTAGTGACATGTACTCTTACAAACAAAATCCAGCCTAAACTGATGACTTCACTTCTAGTTTCTACAACGTCTGTCTATGACCTTGGGTTTCAACACTACTTACTGTCTCACAAGGCTTATTTGTGTCCATTTGGCCCATCTCTTCACAGTTTTATACACCATTTAGAGCCCTCCTTTCACCCCTCTGGTAGTATCTGAAAAGGTTTATCCAACCACAAGGTCATAGTAGCCATCTCACTTCTCATTCTGATTTTAGGATTTTAGCAAGAACTTCAAAAATATATGAGATAAGCCTTTTAGACTTTCCGCATGAATTCATTAGGAAGAAAAGGCCCTTTTGCCGGCCAGAGTTGTGTTTTTTCCTATGGTGGTGACTTATCACCCAACCCTCTATTTCTGGTGTGATCCAGAGCTTCATCTCACCACATTGAAGTTACTGAAATTGATATGTGTGTCCCATAAAAGTCCTCTTGTACCGGGTGGTGGTAGCACATGCCTTTAATCCTAGCACTCAGGAGGCAGAAGCAGATGGGTCTCTAAGTTCAAGGCCAGCATGTTCTACAGAATGAGTTCCAGGACAGCCAGTACTGCACAGAGAAACTCTGTCTCTAGAGACCAAAGAAACGTTCTCTTTCATCTGCTCCTTCTATGTATGACTGTAACATTATGTAACATTAATTCATCTGAAGAAACAGATTTCCATGGAGAATTGCTCTGCTCAAATTCGTTCACTAATTCTAGTACTAGAATAATGCCCACCCTCCTTGGGCTTGCATTCAAGGTCACCCATGCAATGTGTCTATCCTACCTACCCAAATCTATCTTCACCTGCTTCTCAGGTGAGCTTTCTGTCCAATAGATACCAGCTTTTTCTTGCCCCAGGCATATACCGTGCTTTCCTGTCTTCATTATAGAGTATAGATCCTCCTGCTGAACCACGGTAGACCCTTACCATTCTTCTCTGTCAACCAAACCTCCCCAGTTCATGCAATGCTCCACTCAAGAAACACTTCTTTCTTAAAGCATTCTCTTATTGTTCAACCCAGGCCACAGAAGGATATCATAGATTTTTCCAATTGTACACAATCAGGATCTATATTTTAAATAAAATCTGTGAGTGATTTTATTTACATTAGAGATGGAGGTACTCCATCATAAATTCTCTATGTTCTCTCAATAAAAGGCATTTAAAATTTCTGAAATTACTACAACTAACCCTCCTTTACCTTTACCCCAATCCGTTGTACTTCCTGTCTTATGCTACAAATTCTTTCGAGCTTATGGAGATAAAGAACAATTAGGAAACTTTGTACCTCACCAACCACATACACCAACAACCTGTCCCTCCTATCATTTGTATGTCATGGAGGACACACATTCCCTAGGTATGACTCAGTTATGCTTCCTCACTCAAGGATAAAAAGTTTTCCTCGTCCTTTTTGCCATAAGCTAATTGCAAGTATAGTTATCTACACTGACAGCCCTCCTCTGAAGAAGTAGCTAGCTTATCATGTCTAAAAGACTTGGGCTGTGAAACAGGGAAGTGGTCACCAGACAATGTTAATTTGCTCTACCTCAAATGACAGTTATCTTTGGGTAGCGGCTCTGGTAGTAGAGGGACAGGTGTGAAATGCTTTCACAGCATGTTCTGGGTTGGGCTGTATGCTAGCTGCTATTTCCAGCTCTTACTATATGCATCACCTTATGTCTGGACACCTCAGGTAATCACAACAGGGAGATGCTGACCAGTTCTGTATGATATCACTGAACAGAGGAAATCCAAACACTCAAAGATGGGTTCAGATTATAAATTTCATAAAAACATCTCTCTCTTTCCTCTCCTTTCTCCATTCATTCCTCCCTCTCTGTCTTCTTTACTTTCCACTCATTCTCTCTCCTTCCCTCTTTTTGGCTTCTAATGCTTTAGAATTAATAGAAATAAAATAATTTTTTCTCGGGAGAAAATTGGTGGCAATATCAAGAAAAATAAGGCTGGAGACATGGCTCAGACATTAAAGGGTAGGCTCACAACCAAAAATATAAAAAAACACAATTTTTTATTTGAAGCCCATCTTTATAATTTTATTCTGTTGCACTCATTACCTCATGAAACCTAATTCAAGTATATCTCATTACTCATCTGGGAAGGCTTTTTGAATTATGAACTCATGACTGTGCCAAAAGTGGATTTCTATTCATTTATTCAACATCATTATAAATTTGGAGACATGAACATTGCATATAAGACCTTATACAACTTATCACAAAGAGAGGAAGGGACCTCAAAGACATACATACACCATTAATTTTAGCACACAGAACTAGTGGGTAGCCTGAGTTTGCAAACATAATCCTTACAGAATCAGAATAGACTATGTAGCTAAATCATTCTGTCTGTTTTCAACTTATTGATGGGATTCTACTATTAAAGCAACCTCGTTTTCACAAAATATAACAAAATTTTCAGTTTGAGTCTCATTTCAATGAAAACAACATTGAATTCAAAACAATTATAATTAATTGTAAGTTCAGTATTTTTATGTCGTAATGCTATAATAAATTAGCTGTGAAACACTTGTTAACTGTCCAAACCTTCTGGACATTATTCTTCACGTTTAGGAGCCATGGGACATCCAGTGTTCTGAGAATAACTCCTTAAAATAGTCCTCTGCCACTGTCCTCTTAGACTGCCTGATTTTCCACAGCATCTTGTTAACCTGGCTGCTATTGCAGCTGCTGTCTAACACATGATCCCTGGAAGACACCAAAGGCATTTCCTGTCTTCTTTACAAACCTCTACTAGGCATCTCTGGTGACGTTAAATTTGGATGCCTTTAAAAGCTTTTCCTAGGAGACTTTTTTCTTTTTTTTTTACTGTCACTGATTATCACATCCAGCAGCACATTCTGCAGCCAGTAAAAGCCTGGTCCTCTCCCAAGCGGGTGGTCTGGCAGAAGGATCAGACCTTCAGGTTAAACATCAGACGTGACTAGACTTGAAGTACCCCCTCATGCAGAGGTCCTGATTATTGATGTGGCCAGGAGACTGTTCAAGGTGGTTAAGACTTCAAAACACAGACCATGTTTTCAAGAGGGGATATAATGAACACCGTATCTGTGATACCCCAACCTGTATTCCAAAATGCCTCATTTAAAAACTGTTCAGAAAAATCATGCTGGATTCTATGGGGGTTGCAAAGACAACGTTATGAGGTATGTGAGCTTTGTCTCTCAAGCCTTACGTGTCTATGCTTTCTCCTGGCATTGTCAATCTTTTAGTACATAATGCCCTTGTCTCTTCATGGAGGACACTACTACATTTGTTCCCTTAGCCTGGACTGGATCTTAACCTGCACATCATTCTTTGGCCTCTACTTTCTTGGTAGTTCTTAGCTTCCATTCTGAGCACAATGTGGTAAGTTCTGGAACATAAAAGTAAATGTCCTTTTGTATTTCAAAGAGAGTTCATTCAACAGGGAGCCAACCTCAACTAATTACCCGCTGTGCTATCTGACACCTACCTGACCATGGTCCCAAACTAAGCCTCTAACATTAACCACACATTGATTTCCATCCCTTACCACTGATGTGATAACTCTTTTGGATTAAAACCTAAAATGACTAAAAAAAGAAGGAGAATGAGGAGGGGAAAGAAGAGCAGAAAGGAGGGAGGGAATAAGAAAAGAAGGAAGGAAGAAAAGAAGGAAAGGAGAGAGGAAGGAAGGAAAAAAGTGTGGGAAGAAAAAATGGGGAGCTGTATGTTCAAGTCAGACTGGTCTACATCATGAGATCCTAAGCCACCCAGGGCTACATAGTAGGACCCTGCTTCAGAAATGGGGCCAAAAAATAAAATAAAATAAAATAAAATAGGTAAAGAATAACGGAAAAGCTCAGAAAAATCCAATGGCCTACAAGCAGAGGCAGGCTTCACATGCCACATCTTATCTACTTGAATATAAATTACTAGTGCTACCTTTCTCTAAGAAGGATATTATTTTGCCAACAGTAATTTATAACCCACCAATAAAAGGTGAGGTGGACATAGAGATGGGCACCAAAAGTGTCTCCGTGGACGAACAAATAAATTGAAACAAGCAGAGCCTCCTTCACCTAAAGCATGCACCTCCCTGCAAACCATATTAAGATGTAATTTTTACTATGTTTATTGACATAACCCTGACTCTGTTCATATTGGAAGAAGAACTGAACCACGATGTCCAAATATTCACAAAAGTAAATATTTGTAAGCAGAACCAGACAATAAATGTCTGAAAGCAATAACCCTAGGAGCACCCAAATGTGAAATATCTAACAACACCACCATTTGTTAGATCTCTGAGGAGTAAATAACAGTTCTTAAGACAAATTCCACTCTCCTAATGGTAGCATGTTTGAAGTACAAAAAAGAATACTTGAATGACCCCCAAGGCAGCTCATTTTTCAAACAACAACATTCTGCTTCCTATTAATTGAAGATTCATGCAAGTGCTTTATTTAATATCAAGCTCTGAATCCAGTCATTTCTCAATCTTTCTGATGTTGATCATGCCTCCCAAGAGACTTCTAGCACTCCACATGCTCTGGGAAGAACTCTTCCAGGGATGATGTATGTCCCTATGTTCAGCAATTGCTGACAGTATGTAAATTCATGAAAAGCAGAATTCATCCATGATAATGAGATTGCATCATGTTCAGGACTGTGGTCAGCAATTATTTCCATTAGAAAAATCAAAAGAAAGGTAAAGGCTGTCTTTACTAGCCTTACTCATCTTCTCTTGACCCCGTCTCCTAAGGCAGCAAGGTGAAGTCTCCCATATTCTCATTTCTACCTGTTCTTCCACCACAGCAGAAGGGTTCCTAAGTCATCCTCACAAATGTGAATAAAGCAACAGGGGCTGTACACCAAGCTAAACTATATCTAGCTATGTCACCTTGGGGATGTCACTTTTATGTTAGGCTCAATATCCTGATACTTGGTGTCCTAAATTTATCATTTTAATAAAATGAAAGTAAAGAAGATCAAGGGAACTAGAATTTATACAGTTCTCAGTATGTACTAGACCCTGTGCTCAAAGCTATTTATATCAATTATTCCTCTAATCTTCTCAAGCAGTTATTATAATGATGACTCTAGAGATAATGAATATTAGGTTCAGTGAGGTTATATGGCTAGCTCAAATCACACAAGGCTTGTGAGTG
>LOJH01063403.1:0-10728 GCA_001685095.1 Ellobius talpinus
GGTGTAAAGCTAGCCGTGCGGGAGCTGGGCAGGACGAAAAGCAGGCCCGCTCCCCATTCACTACAAGCCACCATCTTGGATATGGGAAAATATACAAGGGAAGGTTCAGAGAAGTGATGTGTCTTGCCCAAGATTCCACAGATGGTCAGATGGAACTCTATTTCAAACACAAGCCCAGAACCAAAGAGATGCCCTGCCCATTGTTCTGCTTAAAGCCCCAAATCAGGCTGGAGAGATGGCTCAGAGGTTAAGAGCACTGCTGCTCTCCCAGGGATCTGGAGTTCAAGTCCCAACAACCACATAGTGGCCCACAACCATCTATAATGGGACCCCATGCACTCATCTTGCATGCAGGCATACATGCAGATATAGCACTCATATACATAAAACACATAAGTCTTTTGATGGCCAGTGTGGGCACACGCCTTTAATCCCAGCACTTGGGGGGTAGACACAGGCTAATCTCTGTGAGTTTGAGGCTAGCCTGCTCTACAGAGTGTGTTCCAAGACAGCCAGGTCTACACAGACAAACCATTTAAAGAAAACTAAAACAAAGAAACAGACAACATCCCAAGTCAGCTCCTGGTTACCACCCTCCCTTTCATGAGAATGAAGATCTGCAATTCACATTGCTTTTAGAGTTGAGAAACAGGAAAATCAAACACAAAGGCCTCCAGTACACAGGCACCTGAGGAAAGCAGCCTTCCCAACAAAGCAGTTGTGTTCTTCATGTCCTTCGCTGCTTCAGCACAGTGAAAAGGTCAGGGTGAAATTTCCCTTGGGTACCCTGTAGGTCAAAGAACCAGCAATGGGAACCTGAAAGGCCCCTACATAAATGTACGGAAGAGAGGTGGCGGGGAGGGAGGGGACTGTCCCACACTGTATTTTCATCGCAGCAGTGGCCGGCACTCTCAAACATGCCGTACTTCTCCAATTCTGTCTTTGTTCAGTTTCTGTGGCAGTAACAGAGCACCTAAGCCTGGGCCACTTGTAAGAGAAGGGAGGGCTGAATTTAGCTTTACAGTTCTGCTTGGCATCTATGCAGAGCTGGTTGTGGGAGGCAAGCTGGTACCTGTAGAGTGGCCGCATGGTGAGAGAGGGAGAAAGAGAGAGCTGAGGAGCAGAACTCGGCTACAGCAGCCCTCTCTGAAGAATGAACCCATTCCCGTGACAGGAGTACCAATCCATCTAAACAAAATGAGTCCTTACATACCCTGCCTCTCAGCATGGTTACACAGGAGACCAAATTTCAACGAATTTTGGGAGGAAAACCTTATCTATACCATGAGTATCCAGCATCCATGCAAGCACAATGCTGTTTCCTGTGATGAATGAATGATAGATATAATGATCGCTTTATCTTTTTGCTCATTGCTCTTCTAGAACCTTAAGTATACTGAAAATAAAAATTAGGCAAGGAATAAGAATTATTGCTTCTAAAAAGGTGACATGTTCTTCACCTTCTGATGTGCTCAAGCCTTCACTGCTGGGTGCTATGGTTTCTTGGTGAATTCTTCTGGTGCTACCAGCTACCCTCTCCCGGTGAGAGGGATACAAGAGGGAGTGTGTACAGGTGTGTGTGTGTGCGCACGTGTGTTTGTGGGTCTCCTGCTCCCACTTTGTTCTGTAAGTACATTGATATCACAACTTTCACAAACACACATGGTAATTACAGGTTATTATTCTTATCCATTAAGTAAATTCCTCTGTACTACATGCCACGTCTGACTGCCCCTCTGATGTCAGGGCAGTGAAGGGTTGTTCAAACCATTCACTCTATCTGCAGACTCTAGAGGGTATGAGAGTCAAATATTCTCCATGATGGCTTGTGTTAGAAGCTTGAAAAAATGCTGAAGTTATATATGTACACAGATTGCTGGACAAGTTTGTCAAGGTATAGGCTCCCCAGTCTCCCTAAGACAAAAGATACAATTGAGCTGGAGTGGGTGATTGTTACACTCTTACTTGGTCCCTGTCTCCAGGATACCAACTGGACACTGAGACCATCTATCTTCTCAAAAGAGGTTGAGAAATTCCAGGTCAAGGACCACTTAAGTAAATGCTGTCTGGCCTGAGCCCTTGCTATTTCCTTTCTCCTGCTCATCCAGGGCCTCCTCTCTCAGCTATTAGTATAACACACAAAACTAAAACATTTTTACTCAGGACCACCTTTAAAAACTAAACCTGGTGACCAAGACACTTCTCTAGAGGCAGCGATAATCTCTGGCTTCTTAGTAGCACGAAGCCACTAAAAGACACCGTGAGAGGAACACAAGCTATTCACTCAAGAAAATACAGATGACTCCAATCCAGGTGTGAGAAAGGAGTGTTGTGTGTTGGGGTGTCTAAGTAAGCACTGCTTTAGGGAAGGGGTGGGTAAGGAGAAAGGCCTTTCACACTGTTCTGATCCCAAACCACCTTATACCTAGGGCAATTTAAATGGCAGGTTTTGGACAATCATGGAATATAAGAGCCACACTAAGTCACAACCTCAACATACAACACTGAAGGAATCAGCAAAACTCATGGGGCTCCCGGGAGAGGGGCTGGCCTGGGTGCTACCCTCCCTTCAGCTGCTGCATGACCACAGGGAAGGTAGCCTTGCTTTCTCCCACGTATCGCTGAGAGTAGTGGGAGATGTGGATCTGGGTTCCAGTTAAGAACATGAGACAATTTTTTTCCTGATCCAAAGTTCAATTTTTATAAATCAGAGCTTGTATGTGGGTGCTCATTGTACAGACCCCAGGCTTCCTGTCACATTTTCTTGCCAGCTTCCTACCCACACTGTGATTATGTTCTAAGAGTTCATGCAATGGGGTCAACAGACAAAGACTTGACGCCTGGAAGAAACAGAACTTGACCTTTTCCAATGCTCATGGTACTGATGTACTGGGGAAATAGTTGACCAGTCAAAACAAAACATAGACTAGGGAGACGGCTTAAGTAAAGTGTTTGCTGTGTACGCAGAAGGACCTAGCTAGGATCTTCAACAACCATATAAAAGCCAGGTGGTGACACCCATCTGTAACCCTAGTGCTGGGAGGGTGCAGGACAATCAATCACTGGGGCTCAGTAGCCATCTAGCCTATGTTCAGTCAGAGACTCTGTCTCAAAAAGTGAGGTCAAAGTAACAGAAAACGCCATCGATGCCAACCTGTGGCCTCCACATTTACTTGTATGAGAAAGTGTTGCAACACATGCTTGCATGCGACACAAACCATAAACAACAAAGGGGAGAGATAAAGCTGGGTGTAGCGGAGATATCTATAACCCTAGTTACACTTGAAGACTGAGGCAAGATTGCAGGTTCAAGGACCACGAAACAAGTTTGAGACTGGCCTGGGCAACTTGCTGAGTCTCTGTGCATCTCAAAGAGCAGGTAAAAGGCCTGGAGATAAAGCCCCGTGTTAGAGAGCCTGCATTACACTTACAAGGCTATAGATTCAATCCCCTAATACCATCCCCCCATTTAAGAACAGAATACCCACGTGCTCTATGATGTCACTGAGGAACTACCGACTAACAAACATTTAAAGAATCTGTTAGTTAGGGAAGGTCTTTAACAAAGAATGCATTATACCATCAATTTGGACTTCAAAAAAAAAAAGCCACCCAGTGACTTCTAAGAAAAAGAGAAACATGGAACCACCATGGAGAAAACAGGACTCTGCTCCAGCATGCACCAGCCTTTCCGGGCAGTGGTCTCCGTGGCTGCCAGGGTGGAGGCGAACCGCTGAACTGGCAGTTATGGTCACCCGAAGCATCTCCCTATGATTATGAGTGCCAGGGAAAAGGGCACAAGGAGGAGAGAAATATGTGACCTCAGACTCAGGGACAGGGGAGGCAAGAGCCCTGATTAGGTTTTTCTGGGGAGATTCAAGAGAAAGAACCAACTGGTGTGACCTTGAACTACTACACTGCCCAGGGACAGAGACACCCGAAATGCAGCTCCCTCAAAGTGAGGCTCACTGGAACAGTAAGATGCACTGAGTTTCAGAGATGCAGTCTAAACATTACATGGCAGACATTAACGTTTCGTATATTGGGTTTACATGGCAAACAATAACGTTTTGGATACATATATATATATATATTGATTGGTTTAAGTAAAATATAAAAACCACATTCACTGTTTTATTTTTCAAACCTGGTGTTGGGAAAAATGATTCACAGTTTTTGTCTTGGATTCCTATTGGGTGGAGCTGGTTCAGACCATAGCTTCTCCACTTGTGAGTCAGAGCTCATGGTGGGGCCCGGCTGCTGGAAGGCTCGGGTGGTCTGCAGAGACTGTGAGCCATGAGATGACCTGTCAAGTCACACGTTCTCCTTGCTGGCAGACAATTTCTGCTTTAGGAAGCATGAGAAGCAATGCTAAGAGATTCAAGATCATCAAGTCTAAATGGCAGGTTGCTGTCCCTCTGTGCCTAGGGGGTGGTTAGTCTGTTAAATGGTGGAAAGATGAAGTCCCTACATAATGAGGCAACACAACAGAGGCTCTGTGTCTGCACGGTTGCCACCATCCAAAACAGAGTGATCCTAGAACAAGTGGGACGAGCCCCGCCAGTTCTTAGGCAGGATACATCCTGGACGTGGTTCCTGTTCTGTCTGCTTCAACCCTTCCATGGGCACATGCTTACAGTTTCCCCTTGCTGTGTGCTCACTGGTACACACAGAAAGAAGAAAGCACAAATGGGCGAAAGCAAGACTTGGGGAAGTCTGAGAAGGAAAAATCCTCTAGATATTCAGAGGAAAGTACTATTTAAAGGTGACCTAAGAAATAGCTACTTGTGAGCTTTTAATCTAGTAATTCAGAAATCTCAGACTTTGATGTAAGGAAATCCAATGCCTTAGAGCGGTGGTTCTCTACCTTCCCAAGGCTGAGACCCTTTAATATAGTTCTCCATGTTGTGGTGACCCCCAACCATAAAATTATTTTCATTGCTACTTCAGAACTGTATTTTTGCTACTGTTATGAACCGGAATGTAAATATCTGTGTTTTCCGATGGTCTTGGGCATCCCCTGTGAAAGGGTCATTTGACCTCAAAAGGGGTCGTGACCCAGAGGTTGAGAACAACTGCCTTTGAGTATTAAATAATCCAGTTAAATAATGCCTGTGTGAAACCCAACTTTCCCTTCTTCCCAAATCTAACAACCTGTAAGTCAAAACAGTATCCCAGTTTCGCTCCATTATAACAGTTTCTTACATGGAGAAGAGAACGTTAAACACAAACACACAAACAAAGAAAGAAAAACTTGCATTTGTGAACAGGCCATAGCCAGCAGTGGTGCTGGCTGTAAATGGGCTCAGCTCCTCAGCGGTCTATACTGAAGTCAGGACAGGTAACAGGCAGATCCAGCAGTGTTGGGCCTGCTCGCCTTGGCTCTAACAGCACCTGTTCCTTTCAGAAGCGTGGGGGGGTTGGGGGGGCTTGCATTTCTCCAGAAGTTTAGGGACCTTCCCAGACATGTAGGGTCTACAGCCTGAGGCAGGAACTGCAGAATGGGAAGCACAGCCAGAGGGGATTCTGGGCAAGAAGGTGCTGAAAAACCCTGGTTAAGCATGGCAGACAGAGGTGGCTCGATCTGAGCTCCACCTTATGGCATGCGTGACCTTGTGCCAGTTACTTCAGCCCTCTGAAGTGTGTGCAAGGAGAAAGTGAAAGAAACCATACATGTAAGGAGGCTGTGAGAGATTTAGCTTATTTAGTTCTGTGGACGTCACTCCTTCCTATCCCTGAGGCAAGAAAGAAAACTGTGTAGGACAATCTGTTACTACAACAAGATCTAGCAGACCACCACAGAAATCAAACATATGAAGACGTATATTATACGGCGCAGAGAATTCAGAACAAGAGGCAAAGATATCTGGCAGCCTTCCAAAACAATGACAGAGCCAGGCAAAGACTATCCAGACGCTCACACCACCAGACAACAGAACATTAGGACAGGATTTACAATGTACCCAGGTGTCACAGGTGACTCGCCAACTCAAAGTGCACCCTCTTCTAGCTCCGTCTGGTTACCACTTTAGCTGACACCAAACAGCACCAAGGACGGTAAACAAACACTTGCCCTGTGATGTGATGTCATGTTAGACATAAGACATCACTTATGACAGATTCTTCCATTTTAATAGCAACCCTCCAGACCTGATGCATTTTAGAAAGAGAAGAACAGATTAAATGATATCATGAAGAAATAGCCAAGACCAGAGCATGGGTGTGTGGGAGGCGGAGGCAGGCAGATCTCTGAGTCTGAGGCTACGTTATCTAACTAGTGAGCTCCAGGCTGCCCGGGGCTACACATGGAGTGGACCCATCTCATTAAATAAAAGAGACCTGGGTAGATGGGGAAATCCGAAGATGGACTGGGAGGAGAACACTAACGGATGTTATGGACAGTACCCACAGAAGAAGCCTGTCCCTCTTAGGTTAGACAAGGCACAATGCTTGAAACTGCAGTGACAAGACATTCTGTTTCTAGGCTGCAGTGTCAAGACGTTCTGTTTCTAGGCTGCAGTGTCAAGACGTTCTGTTTCTAGGTGGTTCAGAAAACAAACACGCTGGGTGCGATTTTTATGTGTGATTGGAAGGGAATAAAGCGAACGTAGTAAATGTGGAACAAGCGGGAACTTTGAGCAAATGACTTAGAGGCGTTTGTTTCTTCATTGTCTCTACCAGCTGGTAGGCTGGACACTTTTTTAAAAATAACAAGTAGGGTGCTAGAGAGATGGCACCAAAGTTGGGAGTATGCACTGCCCTTCCACAGGACCTGAATTTTATTCCCAGTACTCACACCAGGTGGCTCACGACCACCTGGAATTCCAGCTCCAGGGGGATCCTACACCTCTGGCTTCTGTACATCTGCACCCACATACATATAACCCCTACACAGACCCAGAAACATACACATATCTAAACATAATAGAAACAAAATAAAAAATAAAAAGTTGGGGGAGAAAGGCAGGAAAAATAAAAGAAAACAACCACTATCACCTCCAAAGATGGAAGGAGGGGGTAGGAAGAAGATCGTACCAGCACCTCCTGCTGTGAAAACCTGTCCACACTGACGTTCAGGCTAGCTTCCCTTTTGGGGTTTTCATTCAGGATTTCTTTTATCGCTTTAATGAATTTTGCACGTGCTGATTCAAGTCAACATACCAGTGTTTCAGCTTCTTTGCTAGCCAACACCAAAACCAACTTTGAACAAGGCTCTGTCGGCAGGCTGTGCTAATCCACAGGGCAAGAATGAGACCTCAGACCAAATCCCAACTCAAGATACTGGCACCTATCTCTATCAGGATGGTTTCTTAAATTTACTTTTTAAATAGTGTGCATGTGTGTGCAAGTGTACATGTATATTTCTGTCCGTGGAAGCTAGGACTACAGTTGGTTGTGAGCTGACCACCACGGGAGTTAATAACAGACCTCAGGAAGAGCAAAGAAACACATATAACCACTGAGCCATCTCTCTAACCCTTTCAGGATGGTTCAAGCTGGTGAGATTAGATAAAGTCTGTGGGCAGAGCATTACTGGACTCTTTATCTTTCCCCCAAACAGAAGGGTCCCATTCTTTTGTGCTGGGCAATGATGGAGGAAGAGCAGTATGGAGCACTGGTTGGCCATGCCATGAAAGTGTCTGTCAATCTGTGCCCATTAACAGCATGCTGTGCTCAGCTTTGGTACAGAGCAGCAATGCACAGCCTGTAGAACAGCCTGTCTGAACTCCATGCCTAGAGTTCCCAGTGAAGCAGGAATGAGGACCTTAAGGCCTTCAACCCAGAGGGCTACCTGGATCCTAATAGTGAGAGTGTGCCTGGCTTCACTGTGTGCTTGCCGTCTAGCACACAGCTGTGCTCCTCAGCAGGGTGCTACAGATGCTGTCACAGAGACACCTCTTCCCAGCTCTGCAGGCCAGCCGGCATCATCCTTGCACCACTCCCTAAAGAGCCACATATCAACAGTGCCTCCAGTTCTGCAGAGGACATCAAACACTCCCACGCCAAATATCCCCGCCCTAGACAGGCAAATTCAGGTGCCTCCGATTTTATCTGGTGATATGACTCCATCACCTGAGAACTAGTTTGGGAGGATCAAATGCATTGCAGCTCTTTATAAACTTAAAAGAGCTACCTGAATGGCACCCGGATACACAGTCTCTTGGGCAAAGCTGACTTGGGGCCAGCCATCTGGGTCCCCAGCAGCTCTATTTCAGTCTTTTCAATCTAGTCGAACACTAGCGAATGCAACAGTTTCCGACTCTGAAAACACTTCCCCTAAGTGAGCAATTTGGGCTTCTATGTGTTGCTACAGATTCAAGCCACACTACGGTGTGACTTTTAGAGTGAGGGCAGATGGCAAAGCCATGGGCTATTGTAGATGAGCAGGGAAGCGTGCTGGAAGCAGCTTCATGGAATCTGGTCCAGGCTGTTGCCAAAACTACCCTGGAGTGAAAATGACACCTGTCTTGGTAAACAAGTGAGAAAGGGACAGTGGATGACCTCAGCAGCCAGCATCACAAAACGATGCAGAAGATGCCTCTCTGCCTCCTAGACTCGGGTTGGTGTCCAAAGTAACTACTCTGGACATCTCTAACCTTTAGCACAACACTCTCAAAAGGGGATTTTAGAGGCTGGGCCAGACTACAACATACAAAGCCTCTTGAGTTGTGAGCAAAGGCTGAGAGGGGGCAGTGAGTCTTGATTTAGGGCTATACAGGGACAGTTTGGCCACAGACACCTACCCTGTATAAAACACAGCGTTTATTGTCTCTTTCACCTGTTTGCCTCTGAGACCTCTGTATGCTCCTCCAAGTTCCGCTCATTTTAAAGACAAGGATTGACAACACAAAGTCCCTAAACTTCTGGGTCTGGCCATCTGAAATGAGGCTATCAGACTTCCCTTGCCTGGCTTTCCAGAACACATTTCCACCACAATTGTGTGAGAGGAAAGGATAAAGAAGATCAGGAAGCTAAGAGAGCATCCCACCAGAGCTTTTGGTAGGAACAAAGTCACGTGCTCAACACATGTCATACCCTTTCTGGGAAGATAGTTTTGGTCTGGAAGCTAGGTTGGTGTAACCTAAAATACACCACACAAAAAGCACAGTTACCTCCCAAAATAGGTCCCATAATCAAGCCAAGCCATCTCGAGAGAATTGTTCTCTGTCGCAGCTTGACAGATGTTGCTTTAATTTCCCAGCTTCAGCAAATGCAGCCATATTGGGCTGCGAATGTGCGCAGCCACTCACATCTAAGCCAGACTGTGGTGTCACCGGCAAACGGATGCAAATAAACCGCCCTGCGAACCAAAATGCTCGATCTCAATCATCTGTAATGAGATCCCTCTCCTCCCTAAGCACATTTCCATCACACCAGAATCACGACCCACAATTCTGAAGGAGGGACCACTCAGACTGCAATGCTATCTGTCTCATCTGAGACAAAGACATCTGAGGAAGCCGGGCTGAGGTGAAGCTGAGATGGCCCCTTCTGGAGAGATGCCGAGAGCACGCTGAGGGAACCACTCTCCTTCTGTGGGCCACGGTTCAGTACGACCTGTGTGAACTCATTAGGTCCACTTCTGCTTGGAGTCGGGAGGTAGCTTGACTCCTAATGAAGTCAGGTAGCTTCACGAAGAAGGTAGCTTCTTGGCAGCCTCTCAGGCCTCTGTATTTTGAGCCTTTTTCAGATGGTAATATGTACATAATTTGATGTCAAAGTATCTTAAAATATAAACCCTCCACACAGTAGTGGGCACTTTAGACATTCTACCAGTTCTATCTCCATACCACTGACTTCTGGGGTCACTTTCTGGGTTTGTGCATATGTGCTGGTGTCTTATACATTGCAGGACATTCAGCAACATCCCTCCCATCAGCAACTACCCTCTAGGAGGGCAAGGTGACCCTAGATGAGAACCACTGTGCTCTGTGCACTTACCTCTCACTCGGACATGGCCCAGAGGTGAGAGAGAATCTTGGCTTTAGGAATCTTAAAACTTCTTGATTCATGATGAAGAATTGAAATCTGAGAAACACTCGCACCTCTGAAGATTCAGACACCACACTCCCATCTCAGCTATTAGTGCCAGGACACAGAAGACAACATCTTTGCTACTCTGAGCTCTTGGACTGCTCTCCTTTCAACAGCTCTGTTCTTAGAAGACTACTCAACAGAAAGCCCCTCCCCCAGACCATCACTAGGTGCTCAGTTAGAGAGTAAAGGATGAGAAGGGAGTTTAGGGTTGGGTGCCTACTGACATCATCTACAGAGGCAAGGCATTCCCAGGCAGATCCTGACAGGTAGAGAGGGAATGGTAAAGCTTCCAGGATAGGGTGGGGCATGGACATGACATTAGAGGAAACGGATGTAAGGGGGAGATGGTCAGAGAATGAGTGGCAGAGGAAGAGCATCTGGACATGGTAGACCAGGGTGAGGGACAGTGAGGTGACCGACCTAGACACTAAGAGCAGCAGGGAGCTCAGTGAATATTTAAATGTTTATCACATCCTTCGGTGTGTTTGGTACTGTGGTGGCAGGAAGGGCTCAACTTAATGAAGTCCCTGTCCCACAAACAGTCTGATGTCAGGAGCAGGCTGTTTTCCTTTCCACTATCCTTCATTCCATCCTTTTCAGCAAGCTAACTGTCCTCTAAGAGCTCATTCTTTCCGTTCTTCATTCACACACAAAATTCTCTCTCTCTCTCTCTCTCTCTCTCTCTCTCTC
>LOJH01063404.1:0-10728 GCA_001685095.1 Ellobius talpinus
TCCTCCCATCCCCCCTCCCCCTCCCTTTCTAGTCCAAAGAGCAGTCAGGGTTCAGGAAGACCATTCACATGAAGCATTGAGAGTAGATACTGCCCATAGAAGTATTCTACATGTAAATTAAAATTATTATCCATGCTTGTACTTGAAAGAGCTCACATATGAAAGAATGGTAAACTCACTGACATGACAAGGCTATTGCTGACTGTTTAGTACACTCTTCTACCTTCTTATCTGTTTTTGTCATAACTATACAACACTTGCATTTTTTCACACCTTAATTCTCATTCTGTTCCCAGTGCCTGAGTAACTCCAAAATTTTGCTTCTTATTCAACCTGGCAAGGTTCTAGCCAAAGGCCATCTATTCATAGTCTTCTTGTACATACTTCATAAGTGAACTAAACTTCTATTACTTTCCATGGTGCTTCCTTCATGAAAAGTCGAGGTTGTTTTTGCCAGGCCATGATCTCCTTGAGGACATGACTAAGTCTCCCCATTTCTGCACCTCACTTATCACAACCAAAGATTAGGGGCTCAACAAATGTAGAACAAAGTCATACAATAAGTACTGTTTCTTAGTTATCCACACAGGCTTACAAGGCACCTGCTGATTTTGAGTTTTCACAGTTAGATGGAAAAAATAGCTGATATTCTCCACACTCTTCCCTGTGTTTAATTCTCTACTAAAATTTTAGCTCCATTTTAGTTGTGATTTACAAATAACGGTGGAATATATTTATGAGGCACAAAGTAACAATTTGGTGTATGCATATCCCTGGCCCAATCACAATAATTTCACCTCAGACATTTATTATTACCATGTGGTAAGAACATTTAAAGACTCTTCTGGCTGTTGAGAAATTTCTAACCCATTGTTAATAACTCACTGCCATAAAACACCAGGATAGATTCTTCATATCCAAATACAGCTCTCTGCACCCATTGGCCACCCCCCTTTCTATCTATCCATCACTCTCAAATATAGAAATTTTAATCCTTTACTTGCTGTTTCCAGGATCCCATCTACTTTAGATTCTACATATAAGTGAAACCATTTGGTACTACTACTTTGCAACTGGCTCATTTTATTTCACATGATGTCTCCAACAAATTCACGATAAATTAATGAACCTCAAGGTGATCGCATGAGGATGTACAGCTTCTGGAAGGAGGTTAGGTCTCAAGGATCAGCTCCCAAGACTGAGAGGACCTTCTATCTTTTGGACCTTCTAGTACATGAGCACACTTGCAAGCACATCATCTATAATCATGAGAGTGGGTCCTGTAAAGACACAAAACACCTTAAAATTGGACTTCCGAGGCTCTAAGTCACTGAAAAAAAATCTGTTTTTTTAAGCCTCTGAGGCTGTGGTGTTTTGTTACAGTAGTCCAAGTGGAGGAAAGCAAGGTGACTTGCTAATGTCCATAACCTGTACAGAAAGGGAGGAGAGGTCTGGAATGCCTTTTGACTGATGGGGAAATGTGGAGACCCCAATAATTCTAAATTGCTGATGAAGGATGAGGAAGTACGAACACTCTGAACAGGGGGAGTACACAGCTAGAGGAGGTGAAGTTTCAAATGAACCCACCCAAGATGCACTATTCACAGACCCTGCTGGCTAAGAGTCCCAAGTGCTGGTGTCAGTGGGAGGGGCTTCTGAAAATAAACCTGATTTAAAAGAAATAGCCTTTGCTGGAATTAAATAGAGATGGGTGTGAATCTCATCTCTGTTACAAATCTGATCTTTCCTTGCACTAACTGCAATAGTCCTTAAACGTTCCCAGTTTCCTTCTCTGTGTAGGACAGACAGATGCACAGGCTTCTTGTGATGACTCAATGAAATACAACACCAAAAAATTTCAATGGTGTGGTATGTGTTGAATAAATAATGCTGCTTGTATTTTCACTTCCTTACTGGGTACGGGACCATCCCTGTGTTTGGATGCTGTTCTAATCCATGCAGCCCTGGAAAATCCAGATGTATTTAGAAACCTGGTCACATACAAATGGGGTGAATGGAAACATGAAATGCACACCATTCCCTAAGGAGGGACTAGGCTCTCTTCAGATCTATACCACATAGAACAAGTCTCTCCTGCATACCCTTTCTGTAGCCAGGACCCACAGGAATCATGATCAGGGTCTTGAAAAGGTGAGCTCGGCCTCTCCTTACAGATAGAGCTTCTGGTAATACTGTCCTTAGCAGCCTCAGACACAAGGCGTGTTGGATCATGAGGTATCACTGTGCTCTAGTTTCTGGCTCCTATCAGCTTTCAGCCAGAAGCCTCTTCACCGAAGCATCCTACTGATCCTTCCAAGAGTCGGGGCTGACACATGGGTAGGCATGTAGAGTCAGAGGTGTGGGTGGGTTGCACTTCCTTCAAACATGCAACTTCAAAGCCTCCAAGGCTGTCATCTGGCATGGAAACGAGTCAGGGACAAGTGGAACTGTGCTGGAATTTCCAGTTATAAAAGGTCCCATTCAGAGCTGCATGCTCTATTACACAATAAGGGAACAAGGAGATGTTTCAGGCCAGTAAAAGGCCCTGAGCACAAAATAAAGGGACACGACTTTCCCCTTTGTCTTTTGAGTTTTCAGGCCTGTTCTGAGTGATGCTAGGTTATGAAAATAAACAATAGTTCATCCTCCCCTGCCTAGGCAGAAGGCTTGCTTCTGGAAGAAAAACGGTGCTGCCTTCTGGGCTGGGTTATCTCAAAGGCTAAGGCACACCTTTAAGGCAGACATTGAATGATCTGGATATTGAAGAATATGAACTGAAGACTATGTTTGTCCTTATGATACTGTGGACTCTGAAGAGATGGAGAGATGGCTCAGTGGTTAAGAGTGTAGACTGTTCTTGCAGAGGACCACAATTCAAATATTAATACTCATGTTGGACAGCCCAAATGGATGCCAGAGTGGGGACATTCGGTTCTCTCTGTGCCCCTGCACCCACATGCACACACCCGTACATGGGCACATCATTAAGAGCAACAAAAATAAATGTTTAAAAAATTATGAAGTCTGACATTGTCTATGCACAGTGGCTATGGTTACTTCTAAACCATTAGTCAAATCTCTAATTAGCCCTAAACCATCCCTACCTATTTGCCTCTTCATTGCCACTATCTGTTCACCCCAGTGTTCTGAAGTAGCATAAGAGACCACTAGTTTTTGAGCTGATGTTTAGAAAGTTTCATAATTGTCCAAAAACTCAGAGTGTCATCTTCGCCCAGATTGTCAGCATGCAGGGCGCGATGGATGAGGAAGAAAATCTCATATACATTATCTTATGGAGTATTCTCCAGAGGAGTCTAAAGTGGATGCAGGGACAGAAATCCAGAGAAGGTGTCTGAGGTTCAGATTCAGTGCTGATACTCACCCATCAGACTCCATCCCATCAGTCTGTCCAGTCCCTGATGGTTCTACTTAGGTAACATTGTTTCCTGAACAATTCTCTTCCTCCATGGATATCAGGTGGAGGGCGGGACCTTGGGGCATACATGTGAGTCACCAGACTATTCTAAAAGACCCAGAGTTTGTACAAATATTACCTTTAAGATGATTGAGAATATAGGCTAAGTTTGTACATGTTGATCAGGATCCAAACATGATATTGTCCCAAGAACCCCTTACACTCTTGGAAGTGTATGTAGAAAGTGTCTTATTGTAAATTTAGTGCGCACGCGTGTGTGTGTGTGTGTGTGTGTGTTGGGTACATACATGTTATTGTAACACTAATTTAAAAAACCTAGAACAGATATTGGGGTTCAAGCTGAAGATTAGAAAAGCGAAACAGCCAGCCGATAGAGAAGTCTTACATCAATCAAGACTGGGTGACCGCAGGCTGAGCCCTGAGCCTCTGTCTCCTCCTGTCTTCTATTCCCCTCTAGTGCTGGGATTAAAGGCATAGGCCTCCCTCGTACTGAGATTAAAGGTGTGAGCCACCACCATCTGAATCTGTTTTTGCACTGATCTTGTGTAGCCCAGGGTGGCCTTGAACTCACAGAGCTCCATCTGCCTTTGTCTGCAAAATCCTGGGATTAAAGGTGTGTGCCACCACTGCCTGACCTCTAGTGGCTTAGTTTTACCTTCTGATCTTCAGGCTAGCTTTATTTATTAAAAAAAATAATTAAAATATCACTATATGTTATGGTACATGTGTGGAAGTTAGAGTATATCTGACAGGACTCAGCTTGTTTCCCTCTGCCATGTGGGTTCACAAACCAAATCAAACCACGAGGCTAGCACCAAATCCTTCTACTCACTGAGCAATACTACCAGCTCACAGTGCACAATTCTGAAGTGTAGAAAACATTCAAGTTTCCCTAACACAATTTCCTTCCTCACAAGCCAGCTCACACTGGGAGCACAAGGGCACCAAGAAACCTCACAATGAAAGCTTGTGTTGCAGGGGGCAGGGTGTTTGTGCAGAACCAATGCAAACCTTAGTCTAGAAGCATCCCCATCCACAGGAAGATGCCAGCTCCTGCTCTCCTGTACATCCTCTGGGTGGATTAATCGCCAGGCTCCCAGTAACCACAACGTGACCGCTATGCGAGGGGCCTTCTCCCTGAAACAATGCAGTTCTGTCTGATCGTCTTTGGGAGGCATTTATAGCTCAAGGACATGGCTCTGTTTTATTGAATATACTCAGTGCTGACTTCTTAGAACATGGCTAAGCTCAGTTGGGCAATCACAGATGTCACATGGGGAGGGTCACATTCTTGCTGTGGGGAACCCAGCAGGGACGCACTCTGAAAGGTGAGGAGGTCTAAAGCCAGCTCATAAGGCTCTGCACAGATCAGCTGACTTATTACTCAAAGTGTCACTTTCATGAGTCCTCAGTGGGACTGTCCCCTTAAAAGCTACACTAGGTAAGTAATTGCTGGAGTCTCCACTGTGTCAACAATTGATGAGATGAAATCACATCTATTCATCTAGCTGGGTAGAGTCCTGGAATGTAGTAGCACTGCCCCAGGGGCCACAGTGCTGTGTAGAGAACAAGGATATTATTTCTAGAAGAATGTGGCTGTCTCCTGGAACCCTACGCTTGCCCATTCACACTGCCATATCTAAGGAGAGCAAGCAAGATTTCTTAAAATAATAAAAGGTTGGCTGTGGGCTCTGATCAAACCTCAGAATTACAATTCATTTCTACTTGACTGAACAAGTCTTGGGCCACAGTATAGAAAAGTCCTCCAACCACTATGCCCTGGCATCCTTTAGAATAATTGTCTGTCCCAAAACTTTGCTTCTGGGAAATAATCTTCTATAAAGTATTGAAACTGAGCGGGATCATAAGATCCTGAGTTGAGCAATCTCACCTCATCCTCTTCGGTGAATATCAAGTCCAAGAGTAATGAGGCCTCGTGTGTTCTGTGGACATGATTTTGTTTCTCAGACTTCTTTCATTTTAAAAGCAACTGCCTGTCTCCCTTTCCTTACAGTTGCCAGCAGAGCAAGTGTAGGGGGCAAAGTTGGACTTCTAGGATGGTATTAGGAGAAGATGGCATTTGATTAGCATATTAGTGCATAGAAAGGGAGAAACAACCAAAGTTTGGGGAAAATGAAACTAGAGTCTGGTTATGGCTCGGTCATCAATGGTTAGTGACTCAATCCCTAGTGCCTACCCACCCCAAAGTTCCTCTGTGAATTTTAGAGATGACATCAGTAACATTTACTTCATGAATTATGACTGTTCACAACTTAGAAAGCATGGCTGCAGAGCCCTGACAAGAACTTTAAAAAATGTGGAGTTTAGCAAAATTTAAAGGACAGAATTTTAATTATATGATGTATGCAAAAGTATTTTATAGGTAAAAGTCTTCCAGTGGGTGAACTTAAATTCTGAGTCAAGTCTCCCAGTCAGGTTTCTATTTTGACAAACTTCTGAAGCACATTATTATAAACTTCTGAAAGATGCAAGATATAGCAGTTTCTATGCTCACCAGACCTTCACCCAAAAGGTGAAGGTGGTAATATTAAAGAATGTAGCACATAGTTAGGAGAAATTATTGCTCATAGGGAAAAGCAGTCACATGAGCCTTACCATACAGCTTTGGGGATGGTGTGTGTGCTCCTTTCCCTTGCAGCCCCCAACATTTACTTTAATCATCAGGACACATTTTCAGCCAGTTTGCCTTATATCTATAACATAGAACTATATATTGGTAAAGAAGAACTAGCCAGATCTTGGAAGTCTTCTCCTATCAATATCTAAAGTGTTTTCCCAGTGATGACATGTGAGCTGCGCACAGCGTTAATTATTGAGTATGAGGCAAATCCCAAAAGGACTTCAGAGAGGAAATCTCTCCAACAGCCTCTAGACAGCAACACAGGGTAAATGATCCATGCTGCCCTTCCAGGGACTGGGATATCCAAAGTCAAGTCTATGCAGGAATCACAGCCTTGCTCCCCAGGGAAGCAGAAAAGAATCCAGAAAGTAAAAGCAAGAAAGCAAGCAAGCAAACAAACAAACAACAACCAAAAAAAAAAATCCCTTAGGAACATCTTCTCTAAAATAACCCAGAGTCTAACAGCTGGCCAAAGCAAGGATTGGTGAACAATATCCCTTCATGTTTGGTTTCATGAGCTCAGCGGGTGTTTGCAATTAGTCCTTTCTAGAATTTTGGAGCACCTCTTCAAGTGCTAATGATGTCTGGTAATGACATTTCCTCAGCATCCTAGAGGAAGAGCTTTTCTCTATAGGTGGTAAGTTGGCTTGTCTGGTCATCAGAAGGTATCAGCAAACCTGTTGACCCCATCAAAGAAGAAATGTTTTTGACTATGATGCTACAGTAACTCATTAATTAAGCAGCTGACTCAAGGGAGGGCCACTCTGGAGTAAAGACATCCCTCCGCTCAGATCAGTGATCCTAGGACATTTTCAGGACCTCGTCCTTCCATAGCAACCTTTCTGGGTCCACAGGTTCTTAGAATATTTCTACCACTGTCCATGCATGAGGACAAGAGCAAAAGGCATTAAGGATGCTCCAGAGGAAGTACATGCATTTTGCCTCAATGGTTACTAGAAAGCTTCTAAACACTGAGCATCTGAAAGAGACCTGGCACTTCCTCTTTGATGTATTCATTCAAAAGTAATGACTTGAGACTTATATGTAAGATGAATAGGAACCTGTTCATGCCCATGAGGAGTTTCCAGCATGTGGGAGAGGTGATTCAGGACACGTACACAATGAACTCATAGAAAATGCAGGGGGGTGGTAGGAACAGTCTGAGTTGAGTCAGAGGTGGGGCTTCCCTGGGAGGCATTCATGGAAGATGAAACAATTGACCAAGCAAAGAAAGAGAGAAAGGAGAGATGTTTTCAGAGAAGTAGAAGATAAATATCATTTTCCCAGTTTTGTCCCTATTCTCTTACTACTGGATCTACGATAGCTCCAGTGGCTTAAATTAATGAACATTTGTCAAGACTCTAGAACATATCAGGATGAAGTGAGTCTCATGAGGCTATCATCAAAGAGTTGTCACATTGCATTTCCTTGGCTTTTTCAGACCCTGTAGGTGACTTGGGCCTTTGGTCAGCAACTGTGCCCATCTAATCCCTGCTCCAATTGTCGTATCCTCTCTGGTTCTCACCTGCCTGTCTGTTCCACTTAAGAGGACTTCTGTATGTTCCACTGGACTTCCTGGAGAGTCTTCTCATCTCAAGGTCGTCTTTAACTGAATTGCACCTTCAAAGTCCATCTTGGTATATTCACTGGAGTGTCAGGATTATGACATGCACTTTTGCAAAGTGGGTGGGGAGAAACCCCCTGGCTGCTACACCATCTATGGTCCTAAAATTATTTACCTATAATGTCTGCTGAATATGGGAAGCCTTCAAAGAAAGCTCTGATCATAACTTTAAAAAAAAATATTTGTCCATAAACTAGAGTTTGATGGTGGTCCAGGTCTGGAGGTTACAACACGACTATCCACTTGGAAGTCACTTAACAATTCAGTGGCTTTGTCTCAATGCCAAACCCTACATGCTCCTACAGGTAGTTCTGCAAGGTGCTGACTTGTCCAGACCCAAGAGTTGTGGCCATCTGCAGCTAGAACAGAAAAGTCAAGAGATCCTTCTCTGAGACATTGTCTACTGTGTTCTGAAAGCCTAGGTGTCTCCCAACCAAAAGACCTGTCCACTTTCCAATGTAATCCATCTTTAACTTTTTCCTAACCAAATACATTTAAGAGTCCATTAAAGCGCTGACCATAGCATTGTAATAAACACAAGGGTGAGTTGGAAACTTGCAGCACAAAATGCAACCGAGTTAACAACTGTTTCCACTGGAAAGAGGAGGTGGGGGAAGATGAAGGGAGTAGAGGAAAATACCATGGCATGATGGGAAATTTAAAATAAAGGGAAATTCTACCATAAGAGTTTGAGACAAGAAGTACAAGATGTTTGCTGAGTCCTAAGCTGTAATATCACCAAGAAAATTCCCTCTGTTTTTCATCTTTTCATGTTTTTGGTTTTGCTTTTCATCAAATAAAGGTGGTGGAAATATTGGAGTAGAATCCTTAAGCATTTTTTTTAACTAGGGAAGGGAAGGGAGACATTTTCTCCTAACCTATAACCTCCCTTTCCTTCTCTGTTTCTGTTAAGTCATAACTCAGCAGCAAAACTCTTGAGACACTCCCCCTCCATCCGCACAGGTAGAAGATGCTATCAGTCTGGAACATTCCACCTTTGCTAACAGTTTTTATCACCTGTCATCTGCACAGTGACTGTGAAAAATGTTTCCAGTGGGTGTTTCTGATTCATTTCTGTGATGGTCCCACGATGTCTGCAGAAGTTAAAGTTTAAACTCCCTGCATCTCCATTGGCCTTTATAGTACTGTGTACTCTGCCAGCAGCTGGCTGATTTCTAAAGCCAGAGTTTTCTAGAAAGGGGGACAATTCGACAGTCCTCGGGCTTTTAATTGGGACTCTTATGATAACAATGAATGTGACCCTCTCAGGCAATGCCTACCATTTCCAGCTGGTGTTATGAAGATCTCTGCGACCCTCTCTGGCAATGCCTACCATTTCCAGCTGGTGATATGAAGATCTCTGTGACCCTCTCTGGCAATGCCTACCATTTCCAGCTGGTGTTATGAAGATCTCTATCTAGGAATAAACTTCCTTAAAAAGAAAGCAACAGTTTACCACTTTGGAGACAATAGTAAGATTGTCTTGGGCATTTGAGACTGCTCCTAAGGCTACTTCGAGAACAGTGTATTCTTCTCATCAATCCCACACAAGTTATGTATTGTTCAGCAACAAGCCCTGAGCCAAGTCAGAGAAGAGTCAGGATTTGGGGGTCCCTCAAAGCACTCTAGTTTGTCTTCATTCCCCAGAGAATAATTTTTTCATTGTGATATATTTTTACAGTGTTATGAGTGCCATGGGCAGAGATTTGGTGCTTCCTCAACTTGGTCTAGCTTTAAACACATCTGAAGTGTGTGTGGGTTTCTGTATGCCTGCAGCCTGTGTGTGTGAGTGCTGACCTGTATCAGTTTGCCTGTGTGTGTGTTGATCTCTCTTACAGTACAATGTACTAGTTGTGAACAAGAATTTGGTGGTGGCTGGTGTGTTGGTTAAGTGTAGAGCAGGTGAATATTAGTTTTTGAGTAGGCGAGGTTATGAAGGCTTCACTGCTGTGAGAACACAGACATGAATATGTATACACATAGCTTATATCATGGACGAACATGGGGTTTATGAAATTTATGACTGGGGCCAGCCCCACAGAAGTATCCATCTTCTAACTGACCAGGATCCAATAAAATATCAGGTGCTAGAAGACACATTCACTCATTGCAGTCTTGGGTAGACACCTAAGTCTTGGGCAAGCCTTGGGAAAAGGTAAAGAAAGAAGGTGCTAAGGTTGAATTCCCTCAAAAAGGACACCCCACTTTGCAAGAAGGCCAGTGGTGTATATGTGAGGATCAGAATACTCTTAAGTAGATAGTAGCTTGGCTTCAGGAACATTTCATATTGGGATTGCTCAGTCCCCCATCACTTTGTTTTAAAAATATCTTTAAGTATTATAAGTGTTGTGGAAGTAACACAAAAGAATATTTTTCAACATGCTGAGCGGATTCTCTGAAATATAACTGATATTATTTTCATGAACAGTGAATATCTACTTTATCATCTGAAGCAAAATAATATATTTATTAGTATGAGCTTGACTGGATTTTCCTCAATAAGGAGTTAACTTGTAAAGTCTGAATAAATGATGATGGTGGTTATTATGTTGAAGAAGAGCAGTAAGAGTTAAGCATGCACTTCTCAAATCCTTCAATAAGCTAATCATCGCAGTTTAGGTGGTCTATGCAGAATTTACAAGATAAATGTGGTTCATGTTTATATATGGGAGATACTGAAAGAGCTCATGAAGAAGGAGTCTGAGAGGAGAAATGACAGAGAAAGTATTTGTAGGAACCAGGTGCCCTTCCCTTGGGAATTCAGTGCCCCAAGAAACATTCCAAGAACTTTAAGCTTTCAATTAAGTTACGTAACTTAGTTCTTAAATGAGGGAGACTTAAGAGACTATTTCTCAGGGATGGCTTTTGAGTGAGGAATAATCCTCTTTGTGTTTATACCGCAGCCCATTCTCCCTTTGAATCCTCTACTTCTATCTCACCAAGTCAGAAAAGCCAATCTAGAGGATAACTATGTTTGGGTTCACCTTCCTACTTAGCTTCTCTAGGATCACGAATTATAGGCTCAAT